>SNQJ01S0000424.1:200028-218137 GCA_010110895.2 Picea sitchensis
ATGAAATTTGGACATTTGAAAAAAAAATTACAAGTTAAATGAGTACATCAATAAAAAATAACATACTAACCTTGCAAGTTCAAAATCTGAGCTATGTAGATTGAGAATTGGATTTGTTCAACGGTGGCTGATGGAAAAAAAAACCAGCTCAAACAAAAGCCAAGAACAATGTCGCAAATATAGCAATTGTGTCGCAAAGTCTCTTAAAGTCACGTATATATAGATAAAATAGTCAACTAGCCGTTAACACCGACCAATGAGATAGGCAAAATTTTCGTCGTTATTGCCACGATAGTTAGTCGCTATAGCGACGAAAATCTTGACTACAATTAAATAGGATTTTCGTCGATACTGCGACAAACTTTTGTGGCAATATCGACGAAAATCCCGCCCTGTTTTAAAAAAATATGAAACTAGTTGAAGCATGAAAAATTTTCGTGGAATAATCTGCCCATATGTAGTAGTGTGGTACAACACTTCATACCATACAATTACACACATGAATCCTTTTGAAGCGGTATATGGACAAAATCCACCTTCATTTCTCTTGTACTTACCAGGTGCCTCGAAGGTCCAGGCGATTGACCTAACACTTACAGCTCGAGAGGCTATTCTTCATACCCTCAAAGAGAATTTGGTCATGGCATAAAATCGCATGAAGCAACAAGCAGATCAAGGTCACTCTGAACGTCAATTTGCAGAAGGGGATCAGGTGTTTCTTCAACTGCAACCTTACAAGCAAAATTCCCTCAAGGCTGAGCATTGTCAGAAGCTAGCGCCCAAATTTTATGGTCCTTATACCGTGCTCAAGCATGTGGGACAAGTCGCCTATCAGTTAGCTTTTCCCAACCATTCGAAGCTACATCCTATTTTTCATGTTTCATTCTTAAACAAGGTGATTGGAGTTAAGTGCCAAATTGAAACCAACCTTCCAGAGTTAGGTGAAGAAGGACCCATTTGGCTACAACCAGAAGAAGTTTTGGACCAGCGTGAGCGTTGCCTACATCGGAGAACCATCAAGGAAGTGCTAGTCCAGTGGAAAGATACAACTCCAGTAGATGCCACTTGGGAACCAACGACCATTCTATAGCAATTTCCTCATCTCAAGCCTTGAGGACAAGGCTGGTTTTAAGGGGGAAGACATGTTAGGGTCCTAATCCGCACATAGGTAGAACAATATATTCAGATGTAATAAAGGTCAATATTAATAAGCCCTTTCAATAAAATAGAATAAGGCGGATGTAAGAAGACCTAATAGAAGCTTCCGCTTCTAGAAGGATCTTCCTCTAGATGCTTCTTTTTAGTATAAATAGGAGTCGAGGGTATGAGAACCCTAGCTTGGATATTATTGTAATAAAGCTCTACTCAAATGGAGGTTGCCCCCTTGAAGAGGCCCGTGAACATTGCTTTCAGATTCAAAGTGCTAATTCTATTGTTATTCTTATATCATTTCAGTGTTATTGTGGAGAATGTTTTGGTTATTCTGTTGTTATTCTTCCATTACTAGCATTTTACTTCTGTTTTGCATACATTTTATATCTGGTATATTACAGTTTGTGAGAAGCAAATTTGATCACTGCATACATTCCAAAGAAGAAGGTGGGCATTTCATATATGTAGCGTTGTATGTCGATGATATGTTACTGATTGGAAATATCACGAATGAAATAAAGGAGGTGAAGAAGCAACTATCCTTCAAGTTTTACATGAAAAATGTTGGTGCAACGAAATTCATTCTGGGAATGGAGATCAAGAGAGATCGAGCAACTAGAAATATTTGGTTGAACCAAACAAATTATATTGAAACAATATTGAAATGTTTCAACATGCAGGATTGTGAACTTGTGAAGGTGCCAATTATTATGGGATTAAGGATAATTGTTGAACAATGTCCAAGGATACATGAGGAAATAGAGGACATGGCACATGTCCCCTATGTAAGTGTTGTTGGTAGTCTAATGTATGTGATAGTCTGCACTTGACTAGACATTTCCCATGTAGTGGGAGTGTTGAGCATATACATGTCGACACCTGGGAAGGAGTTGTTGGCCCTTGGTTAGGGAAGCAAGCGAAGATTAAGGGATAAAAGGAAAAATGTGAGCTGCGCGGAAGACACAGTGACTGATACTGGGTCGAAGTGAAAAAAAGAGCAGGAAAGACGGAGCAAAGTAAAAGAAATAAAGTCATTGGACTAGGAGATCGAGGATGACAGATCAAAAAGGAAGAGGGATCGTGGAAAACTCAACAAGAGAAAGAAGATGGAAACAGATGCTTTGGAGAACCGCGCGTGAAGGAAGGAAAGACAGGCTGGCAAAGCCCTAAAAACGTGGGTCAAGTTGACCTAGGGTTTTAGACACCTAGGGTTTTGAAACCTAGGTTTCGGCCTAAGGGTGTCTGAGAGATATTGTAATGTATAAATATAGATCGAGAGGAGTAAGGAAGGGGTCATTATTGGTGGAGAGTTCATCGTTGTTGTGCGAGAGATAAGTGCTAAGTGTGAGAGCCTTCTGGTATTGAAAGATCTTCAGCTGGGTGCGAAGATCAATCCTGTAGCTCGGTGGGCAGGAAGGGGAGAGAAAGAGAGAGAAGAAGAGAAGATCTGCTAGCTAAGAGAATAGATAAGAACTGTATGCTTCCATATTAATATATCATAAAGCATAGTTCTGTGGACATAGCCCTAGGGAGAGGGTGAACCACATATATCTTGTGTTATGTGTGATTGATGATGTATTCTTTTTCATTTGATATGCTGATATTGTGATATTGTGTTAGATCTGAAATATAACTTGCGCAGTAGGTTTATAGAAGATAAAGAATAACTAGTTGGTTGTGTGTTGTTGTTGTGAATCCACTTTGCATTCCTTTTGGTTGTAGACACTTGTGTCCTGCAACCCCCTATAGCTACTTCAAGTGAGACTCCATTTTCTTTGCAAGTGTTGCAGAAAGGGCCAGTAGTTAGGGCTTGTTGGTGCACTGTTAGAGATGAACCCTGGGTTTTCCCTTGTGCCAACAAATGGTTCTGTTGTCGGGACCAGAATCTTCTTGAGGGAATGTCAAGGTGGTTTCCATCGAAGACAGATATTCATAAGTGGATAGAAGATCAAGAAAAGGACTTCGGTGAATCCCAGAAAAAGAGCCCTAATCTTAGTACGGAGGATTGGTTGGGAAGATATATCTTTACTGATATACAAGAGATTTTTTTTGGAGGAATCCATTGGGAGCTATATGAGTGGCTATCTAGGTTAGTAGATACCCAATTCGAATTTAGAATCATACCACCTGTGGTTTGGACGTCAGCGCTGATCAAGAAGGTCAAGAGAGTTGATAACGCCTTGTCAAGAGTAGTAGATCATTGGTTTGATAGTACCATCGGAGGGTATATCACTGAGCTTGTTGTTGATAGAGTGGAATCGTATAACCAAGCAGAGAGATATTTATTTAAGGGACCTAGAGGAAAATTTTTACATTTTATGAAGTTGAAGATCAAGATGCTATTGTATGAGAAGAACATTTTGAAGATATAGTAATCGGTCACATCGGAAGAGCTAATGTTAAAAAATTTAGACAACGACAATGACACAGAGGCTGGACATACAGACAATGGGAAATTATTCAGATAATTTCACCTCGTGAACCTATTTAAGCAGAACTACGAAGACGAAGGGTTTTATAGTGGAGAAGAGGTAGATCTGACAAACAAAGAGTATTCATAATCTGCTAGGACAGAGGAACCTTGCCAAGAAGAGCTAGAATATTCAGAAACTGCACCGACTGTTGAAGTAAGTATTGTTATTCTTACTATTGCTTCAGAAGTGTTAAGTAACTAGAGTAACCTAAGTCATCAGAACGCTCAGAGCATTGTCGCTAGCATCTCACCACATAAACAGTCAGGAAACCTAGGAATATCTATGGCAGATGAGATGAGGTTACCCACCTTTAGAGGAGATGGATTTGAATATCCTGATCAACACTGGTTTCTATGTGAAGTTGTGTGGATTATTAAGAATATCACTAACGAAGCTGTCAAACGATCTCAGTTCAGTACTACCCTAATATATTGCGCACTAAGCTGGTACATGAAATTCGTTCAAGGAGCTATGCCTAAATCGTTGAATGCCATTAAGACTGCGCTAATTTTTGAATTCAAGAAACCTACATCAGAGTTGCAGTGCATTACATAACTAAAATAAATCAAACAGAGAACAACTAAACCTGTGTGAGAGTTTGATCAGAGATTTAAGACCTTAACAGGCCATTTGAGCTTTCAGATCGCAGATGAGCAGAACAAGGAATGGTTCATTGCTGCCCTCTTACCACACATCAGAGTTCCTATGATGCAATAGAAGATTGATTTGCAGGTTGAAGCACTGGAGATTGCTATGAAGTTAGAATCAACCCCTATGGGAGAATACATCTCAGGTATGAGTCAAATATTGAGTCAACTAACTAGTTTGTCTCTGTAGGCCGAAGATATAAAGAATGAAAAGAGAAAATATAAAAGAGAATAAATCTGGTGTATCAGATGCAAATCAGAAGGCCATTGTTGGGGCAATTCAATTGCTTAAATTGATTTCATTTAATTATCAACCAGGGACGCTCATAAGCTTGTGATGATGCCAGTAAAATATATGCAGGAGTAGGCATCTAACTCTAATCTAAGAAAATTCAATCAAATCCTAACTCTTTCATTCCACTTAATAAGACTTNCTAAGAAAATTCAATCAAATCCTAACTCTTTCATTCCACTTAATAAGACTTAGTTGTTGTAGGAAAGAAAACACTAGCTCCCTTTCAGGAGGTCCTCTCAAGATGTTTCACAAAACCTATCAACAATTAAGATCATCAAGTAAACACTCATGCATTGAAAATAAATACACTTAAAAAGGCTTAGTTGTTGTAGGAATGAAAACACTAGCTCCCCTTTAGGAGGTCTTCTCAGAATGTTTCAAATAACCTATCAACAATCAAGATCATCAAATAATTCTAATAAAAACAATAAAGCATATAAACCTATTCAAAGAATTAAAACAATAAGAAAATGCTACTATGATCTATTTGGAGTGAGCTCAATTCTCCCAAGAACAAAGTAACACATAAACTAAAGCATTCTAAATCTAAACTAGAGAATGGAAACTGATGTGAAAAGAAAGCTTGATTCTTATTCCATCATAAGTTGGATACAATGCTCCAAGAGTCCTCCTCTTGAAATGGAGGAGGCACTCCTATTTATACAAAAATTTAAGATAACTTAGATCCACAAATCTCTCCTAGATCAACAAATGTCTCATTTGGTTACAACCATGTACTCACACCTATCAAGTGATATCTCTACAAATCCTCTCACAAATATTTCTTTCATGATTAATCTCCATCCAAGATACTTGAGTAGATCTCCAAATCTTCATCAAATCTTCAAAGGGTTGAAGAAGAAATTCGAATTTGAGGCTCAATGGTCAAGTTTGACTTGGTTGGAGTCTTCAAATACACCTGTAAACATTATGAAACTCATCCCACTTTCATATATAAGTGTAAACATGTCATTTTCCCAATATTTAATCATAAATTCACTCAAAAACACTAAAATATATGCATTGGAAAATAATATGTCTAAAACCCATGTAATCATGAAAATGGTTTAATGTAAGGGTATGAGAAAGAAAAATATGGTTAAAAGTGAAGTGAAAGTGAATTGAAAGTGAAGTGAAAAGATGGTACTTTGGTGACCCAACAACCATCACAAGGAACACTATACCCTATTTCATGAATACTTGACCTCTGGAGCTCCGAGCCCTTTGAAGAAAGTTACCCTACCTTGGTACGAGGTATGTAGAAATTGACATCGCCTTGGTGAATGTTACTATCTTCAAAAATATGTCCAGACACCCACAAATCTATATTGCATGTTCTGTAAGTCAGTAGGACATGATGACAGGGATTGTATGTCTTACGATCTCATGCATGAAAGGTCGAGGGATATATACAAAATTCAAGGTGAAGTACAACAAGAAGGAAGGACTGTGCAGTATAATTCCCCTGGGAGAGGAAAATTCAACCCTCATGGTGGATTCCAAGAAAGAGGAAGAGGAGGAGGTATGGGTCGAGGACGAGGACAAATCATCTATTATAACTGCACACAACCAAGACACTTGACAAGGGATTGTCAGAACCCTTATACGACTTGCAACTACTGCAACTCATTCGAGCATGTTATCGAGGAATGACCAACATTGTTGGCTAAGATTCAGGAGAAACAAGGAGGAAACCAAAAAATACAACTAATCAAAGCAGAACCTCATGGAGTAGATCCCAGAGGCACTGTTGTCACTAGAGGAGGCACTTTTACAGGAGAAGACAGAGTGATCCAAAGAAAGACTATAGAAGAATCAAGAGTTAGGAAAGTTGCAAGGAAGATACAAGAGTTTGACCCAAGGAAAGAGAAGTAGATATTTGAGGAAGCAAGAAAGGAATTCGGAAGAGATCTTGCTTCTTCAGTAAAGGTTCGACCAAAATTAAGAGAATGTGGAATGCCTCTGGCATTTGATCACTCTACTTTTCCCGGAGATGGAAAAGAGGTGAGTAAACTTATCAGTTTCTTGTATACGTTTATTGTGTTGATTAAAGATGCAAAAGCCATACAAGAACTACAAAATTTGGTCAGACAGTATGAGATAGGAAAGATAGATCCCTTATTGAATAGAGTAGTACACCAAGTCTCTACAAAGAGAAGGACAAATAAAGAACTACACCTTAATGCTTAGATTGGAGAGTACAATATAGACTATGTGGTCCTCGACTTAGGGTCGGAGGTCAATGTCATGACGAAGTAGACCTGAGAACTAATGGGAAAACCTAAGTTGATATATTCCCCTATCAAGCTTAGTATGGATAATCAACAAGATTTAAGCCCCTTTGGAAGATTGGAGTGTGTCCCTGTGGACATCGATGAAGTAAGGACGTTTGCAGACATCAAGGTGATTGATATAGTTGATGATAGTTGTCCTTACCCTGTGCTGTTAGGAATTGATTGGGCTTTCAATAATTCCACTGTGGTTGATTTAAAGAAAAGAAGAATGAAGTTTGAAGGAGATGGCCTTAGGTTCATTGCACCTTTGGAACCCGATGAAGGTCAGAGATACGCAAAACCCATTAGATAAGAAGACAACGCATATGAACTAGAAAACATATACAAATTAATAGCCAGAAAACATGACTACATTAATCCTACAACAGATGGGAATTTGAGATGGCGAAGTGACAACGCATGCTCATCATATTCGAAAGAATCACTGGAGAAATAGTAGCACGAAATGTAATAAGTATCTACAAGGAGATGCACTAGATTAACTCGAGAAGTTCGTTGGATCGACATAACAATAAGTAACTTGCCCACCTTTGATGGTCTGAATCATTTAGAATCATTTTTGTTGGACTTTGAAGAAATTGTACCAACACAACAAGGATTGTTGGCAATGGATGAGGCCCTCAAATCAACTCCAACGAGATAGTGGGGGACACACAAAAAAAACATTACAGATTGGGTACAATGTCGCACTTTTATGACAGCGCGATTTTCAGAGCAAGTAGAAGGTTGCGAAGTTAGATACACAGGTCGAAGTTGTCCAAAGGACCATGTGTGAAGTTGTGAGGAAGCCTAGAGAAACATTCCTCAAGAACAGTGGGTACACAAATTCATTAAAAAATTGGACACAACTCCCATAAATTGGTATCTTTAAGCAAAACTGCGCCTCATCACTACAGATTGGGAAGGTATGACCCATAACTTTGTAACTACCTTTTGGTTTGAAAGCCAATATCCTAGAGTAGATCAAGAATTGTAGGTTGTAAGACAAAAAAATTTCAACGAGGCACCTAGCCTCCCTTTGGAGCAAGAAGAGGATGAATGGATTGCGCCTCTTCAGAAGTTGCAAGGTTGTTACAATATCAATGCTACTGAAGATGATGATCCTAGGAATGTGAACATCGCAGAAACATAAGGCCAAAGAGATGTAGAAGGACCAGGAGTCGAACTACCCATTGTTGGAAAACCAAACAAAATAAAAGAGTCAACATTGGAACAAAACAAACACCAAAGCTTGCAAATTTTGGATATTATTGGGATGTTTCCACCATTGACAAGATCACAGAATTACTACATGAGTATCAGGACTTGTTTCCAACCAAGTTCACTGTTATGAAGGGAATTAAAGGGCCCATGGGAGAAATGAGGATCCCTTTGAAGCCATATGCAAGGCCAGTCAAACAGAGACCCTACAGATTGAACCCTAAATGTAAGGAGAAAGTGAAGATTGAACTGGACATAATTCTAGAAGCAGGAATCATAGAACCTATTGAAGATTCAGAGTGGATTAGCCCTTTGGTGGTACAAGATAAGAAGACAGGGAAAATTAGGATCTGTGTAGATCTTAGGAAGTTGAATGATGCATGTTTGAATGACCCATTCCCTATGCCATTCACTGACGAAGTGTTAGCACAACCGGGAGCTGGAGACATTGACCACCCATTAGCCTTTGCTAGTAGGAAGTTATCAACAACTATGATTAATTATACCACCATAGAGTGAGAAGGATTAGCCATGGTGTATGCGTTGCAAAAGTTTCGCCACTACTTGTTGGAAGGACACTTTAAAATGTTTACTAATCAGTCCACCTTGAAATACCTAGTCAACAAGCCAGTGTTGGGGGGGAGAATATGCAGATGGCTTCTGTTATTTCAGGAATATGATTTCGAGATCGTGGTTAAGCCAGAAACAATGAACAAAGGTCCTGACCACTTGTCGAGGTTGAAACATGGAGAAGAGCCTACTTGTTTGGAGGATACACTACCAGATGCACAGTTGCTGGCCATCAGGAAGGTTGATGATCACTTCCCAGAGAAAGCGCAGTTCCTATCAACAGGATTGGCACCTAGTGAATATACAATTACTCAGAAGAAACAATTAGTAGTGCACGCTGTAGATTTTTCACTTATAGCTGGACAACTATACAAGATGGGACCTGATGAGTTATTGAGGAGGTGTGTTATGGAAGAAGAGAGACCATTGATCCTCACATAAACACATGAAGGCATCGTAGTAGGACACTATGCAGGGAAATCAACAACGCAAAAGATTCTTAGGGCTAGTCTTTGGTGGCCTACTCTACACAAAGATGCTAAGGAATACTACAAGGCCTGTGATGCATGCCAAAGAGTTGGGAAGCCATCCAGAAGATATGATATGCCTTTAGCACCTCAGTCGACCTTACATGCATTTGAGAAATGGGCCATTGACTTTGTGGGACCTATCAACCCACCAGGAAAGAGCACAGGAGCTAGATACATAATCACTGCGACAAAGTATTTGACTAGAGGGGCAGAAGCAAGAACAGTTAAGGACTATAGTGCAACTATAGCTACGCGCTTCATATTTGATGATATCATAACCAAGTTTGGATGCCCAAAGATCCTTATGAGTGATCAAGGCACACATTTTATCAACAAGACTATTGAAGGATTGACTCAGGAATTTGAAGTTCACCATCAGAAGAGCACGCCCTATCAACCACAAGAAAATGGGACAGTTGAAGCATTAAATAAGATATTGGAGATAGCGCTAATGAAGATTTGCACCATGAATAGGGATGACTAGGATTTGAGAGTACCAGCAGTACTATGGGCCTATAGAACCACTTACAAGAAACTGACTAGGCAGACCCCCTTTAAATTGCTCTATGGTCTAGAAGCAGTTGTACCCATGGAATATTTGGTTCCTAGTCTGATAATTGTAGCCTTTACAGATATGGATGACACTGGCATTGTGAAAGAGACACTTGTGTAGTTGGTCAAACTGGAAGAAGACAA
The DNA here is from genome assembly GCA_010110895.2 of Picea sitchensis. Lineage (NCBI taxonomy): Eukaryota > Viridiplantae > Streptophyta > Pinopsida > Pinales > Pinaceae > Picea > Picea sitchensis. The sequence goes on from SNQJ01S0000424.1 coordinate 209,887, forward strand.
ATTTATTGCAGGATTTCACCAGCAGGTTCAGAAAGAAAGAGAAAAGGCCTACCATGATAGACACATCAAGAAGAAAGGTTTCAAGAAAGGATATCTGGTATTTTTATATGACAGTAAGTTCATGAAGCATCCAGGGAAGTTTAGGATGCATTGGCTTGGGCCATATGAGGTTTTCTATGTTACAAAAGGAGGAGCTGCGTAGTTGAAGACTTTGACTAGAGAATGGAAGTCGGTTGAAATTGTATTATGAAAACCAGCTGCCTCACAGCTCTCAGTAAAAGCATGAGGAAAATGGTCTAGGTACCAGGTGTAGTTGAAATTGGGCACTAGACATAGAAAATATAATCTACACATAGAAGGGAGGGACAGAGTAGAAAGCACAGGCTACCTTGTGTAGTCTGCATTCTAAGAGAAACAAAAGTTCAAACCTAAAGTGCCTTGGGACGAGTCACAAGTGAGTGTTGGGGGCCTGTTGGCCCTTTTTTATGGAAGTAAGAAAATATTAAGGGAGAAAAGGAAAAATGAGGGCTGCGTGGAAGACACAGTGACTGATACTGGGTCGAAGTGAACAAAAGAGTAGGAAATACAGAGCGAAGTAAGAGAAAGAAAGTCATTGGACTAGTAGATCGAGGATGACAGATTAGAAAGGAAGAGGGATCGTGGACAAATCATCATGCGAAAGTAGATGTCAACAAATGCTTTGGAGCAAAGAGCATGAATGAAGGAAAGATATGTTGGCGAAGCCCTAAAAACGTGGGTCAAGTTGACCTAGGGTTTTGGTATCTAGGGTTTTGACACCTAGGTTTCAGCCTAAGGGTGCCTGAGAGATATTGTAATGTATAAATATAGGTCAAGAGGAGTAATAAAGGGGTCTTTATTGGTGGACAGTTCATCGTTGTTGTGTGAGAGAGAAGTGTTGAGTGCGAGAGCCTTATGGTATTGTAAGATCTTCAGTTGCGTGCGAAGATCAACCCTGCAGCTTGGTGCATAGAGAGGGAGAGAAAGAGAGATAAGAAGAGAAGATATGCTAGCTAAGAGCGCATATAAGAACTATATGATTCCATCTTAATATATCATAAAGAAGAGTTTTGTGGACATAGCCCTAGGGAGAGGGTGAGCCACGTATATCTTGTGTTATGTGTGATTGATGTTGTATTCTCTGTCATTTGATATGATTCTATTATGATATTGTGTTAGATCTGAAATATAACTTGTGCAGTAGGTTTAAGGAAGATAAAGAATAACTAGGTGGCTGTGTGTTGTTGTTGTGAATCCACTTTGCATTCCTTCTGGTTTTAGACACTTGTGTCCTGCAACCCCCTATAGATACTTTGGGTGAGACTAAATCTATTTCACAGGTGTTGTTGAAAGGGCCAGTAGTTAGGGATTGTTGGTGCGCTATTAGAGTTGAACCTTGGGTATGCCTCTATGCCAACAAGAGCACTGGACAACTATCAAGATAATATTCAGGTATTTGTGTGGCACAAAATACTATGCTATACTCTACCAAGAAAAACCTGGAGGTGAAAGTGACTGAAATGCACATGTCTTTGTCGACGTCAGCTAGGCTGGAGATCCGGATCGATGAAGTTCGACCAATGGATATGTCTTCAAGGTATTTGTTGGAGAAATCAGTTGGATGTGTAAGTGAAATGCATTCATAGCCTTGTCAAAAATAGAAGTTGAATACATGGAAACCACTCATGGAAGTAAAGAAGTAGTATGGTTGTAAAGGATGTGTTCAGGAATCAGGTTTGAGCAGAGAGCTATGAAGATAAGTTGCGACAGTCAAAGCATAATATTTATGGAAAAGAACCCATATTACCATTCTAATACTAATAACATTGATGTACAATACCATTTCATGAGAGACATGGTGGAGAGAAACAAGGTGTTGTTGGAGAAATTAGACATGTTGGAAAATATAACAGACTCTTTGACCAAGTCCGTGAGTGCTGTGAAGTTCTCTTGGTATAGAGAGGCAATGGAAATTTCTTCCCTGGTTCTGTGAAAAAGCATTTAGAGATCTCCTGGTTTCAACAAATAAAACAAAAAGTGGGATAATGTTGGGTTGTTATATTCTTTGCAGTGAAATTCTAGTCGAGGTGGATCGACTGACATTCGAAGTCGAAGACATTGAAAAAAATTCAAAGGTCTAGGTGGTTCGACTGGGTAAATTCGAAGTTGAAGACATCAACAACAAGTTGAAGGTCGAGTGGTTCGACCGGGTAAAGTCGAAGTTTAAGACATCGAAAGAAATTTGAAGAGGTCAACCAACAAGAGGTCAATAGAGGAGTGTGTGACAACCGACTGAAGACCGAATGAATGCCGAATGGTAGTCGACTGTAACAAAATCTCAAGATTTGACGGATTTGCAGCCAATGATCTACGTGGATCTGTAAACTTTTTTGGGAACCTTTTCTTTAGGGTTTTTCCTACTGTAAATCCTATAAAGAAGGAATGTTGTAATGTTGTAAAAGATTATGAAATCATGGAGGTTGTTGGTCATGTAGATGTAAGACAAATTGGTTACAAGGTTGTTCTTGTGTAAAGCAAGAAGGTATGATGTCTATTGTGTCTTAGGTGTGGACCAAATTTAGGCATGTAACCTTTTATTCTGAATTAATAAAACAACAAGAGAGATGAATGCTCAAGGAATCTTGGTTTTCCCAGTTTGGGTTTCCTGGGTAAAATCTTTGTGTACATTATGTTCACTTTGTCATTTACTTTCTTGTTTGAATATCTCTTCCTCTCTTATGCTAGGTTTAGTGTGGAAGTGTTCCTCATTTCCTAACACCCATCCCCCCAAGTATTTGGGAATATCCAACCTTCACCAAGCGGCTAGTACCATTGATTTTTTTGTCTTCATATCCTACCCAAAGAAACTGAAAGGATAATTGGTGGATTTTCCCTAAGATTCATTTTTGTATTTAGGCAAGGGAGAACTTAAAAATAGGGATGGATTCCATAAATGTTTTTACCAATACCAACTGACCAACTTGATATAGCCATTTGTTACACTAAGCATGCACTTTTGTTTCTGTTTAGCCAGTAGGAAAGCCAGTTGTTCTTCTTGTAGTCAATAGGTTTGAGAATTAATATTAAGTACTTGAAGCTTTATCCAAGATTTTCAACTTGAATAAAGAAAATTTGATAGATAAAGTGTTTTCTTGCTTGGATAGTCCCCAAGAAAAAATGGATGATTTTGACTTGTTTATGAACATTCCTGTGGCTTTATAGAAAGAGATGAGAAGATCCTCCAAATGCTAAATATGTCTAGGATTTCCTTCACAAGAAATCAAGATGTCATCAACAAACAAGAGATGTTAGATGAAACATATGGGGCTCATTACAATACCTTGTAGAGAACCCCTGTCTAAAGCATCATTGACCAGCCTACTAAGACCCTCTGCAACTAGAAGAAAAAGAAGGGGTGAAATAGGGTAGCCCTATCATAAGCCACGTTCTTCACTAAATAAAGTCATTGGTGATTCATTATTAGCAAGGAAAAGTAGGCTAATATGACACAACTCATTACCCATGTGACAAAAGAATGACAAAATCCCAAATGTATTATAAGGATCTTAAGATATAACTAACTACTCTGTCAAATGCCTTTGACAATTCAACCTTGTAAACTAGAACTTTCTGATGAATTGAGTGTATCAAGTGAAGGCCCTCTTGAGCCATCCCAATTGCTTCATGAATCTACCTCCCCTAGAGGAACCCAAATTTATTAGGGGATATGTTTCCTAATAGGATATCCTTGAGTCGTCAGGTTATAATTTTTGAAATGATTTTATAAATGCTATTGTAGAAAGAGAGACGGGCCTTAATTATTCATAAGTAGGAGGATTTCTTGATTTTGGGATGAGGGAAATGAAAGTAGCGCTAAAGTTCACCAAAGTTTGATTAGAAGTTCAAGAGTACTCCACTATCTTTAGGAGATCGTTCCCCAAGAAATCAATACAATTGATATAAATTTCAACCAGGATCCCATCCAGGGCTGGGATTTTATCTCTTTGAAAGCTATGTAAAACCCTTAGTAATTTTTCCATGATGATCTCAACCACGCACTTTTCATTTCCTTATTGTTTAATGAAGTTGGAAAAATGGGAGGCCACCTAGAGGATGACATTAATGGTTGCACGAGAGTCTTCCTTAAAACATTTCCCAAAGTGCGAGTTCCCTTACTCTACTGGCTCTTCAAAGATGGTGTCTTTTGATCCATTATTTGCAAAGTGATGGAAAAACTTGGAATTTTCATCTCCAACATTCAACTAGATTGCCCTACTTTTGATTCTCTATTCTTGTTCACAATCTAACAAAATTTTCCTCCTTTTTTCCTCCATTGATTTGAGAAGTTCCTTATGTTGTGCAGAAAGAATGCCCTACCCTTCCCATTCAAGACATTTCTACATCTATTGTTCTATTTCCACCAAGTGTTGAATTTTTAATTCCTAGCTCAAGCACATGTATTTTCTTTTCAATTTAGCATGAACTTGAACCATAAATAATGCAGCTACACAAAATACAAATGTTGCAGTAAACCAAGATCACAAGAAGAATAACCATGCACAAGATATAAGAAGTCATCCTGAGAAAACCCTTCTCAAACAAGGGAAAAATCCAACAATCCTTTTCTATAGAGTCAAGAGAAGATCACCCTTACACCACAAACCCTAGTTCACATAAGAGGGTGCTCTATGAACAAGAAAGATAGCGCCTAAGAGAAGTGTGCACCAAATTTCAGATCTGCACAATGTGTGTTGTGAGAATAAGATATGATCCACAATGGGGATGTATCTCTCATGTAAATACATAACCTAACTCATCAATAGATGTGTCTATTGGCACAATAGGGCTGACTTGTAAAACTCAATAATATAATTAATCTTTTACACAATATTAATTATCTTTAAATGGTGGGGCCAACTTGTGCCCTTCACAGTAAAATATTAGGGCTTCACAATAATCTTACTCTTAGAAGATATAGCAAGGGATATCCCACACATCCTCTAGTTCTCTACCACTAGGGACAAGTCCACATGTGCTCAACCACAAGGATGTCACTCTCAACGGATTAACTCAACTAAATCCATAGGAGTACGATGTGGAGAGCCATCTCAAGTTGACTCAACTAAGTCCATAGGAGTCCGACATGAGACCATCTCAAGTCATATCAACTCAATATAGAGGAGTATGACTCACCCATCACATGGGCATTCTCACAGATCATCTTAACTTAGTCTAAAGGAGTATGATATGTAGAATGTCTCATGAAGCTGAAATAATCAACACTCCATCTTAGCTATGGAGGAATTCTCCACCAGGCCAAGTCTCTCACAGAAGTACTCGAACTTCATCCTGGCAAGTGATTTGGTGAAGACATCTACATAATGCTCATGTGTAGAAAGGTATTGCACATGTATTGCTTTCCTCTAAACCATATCTCTTATGTAATGGTATTTGATCTCAACGTGTTTCGATTTATCGTGAAACATAGGATTCTCAAAGAGCTTCACACAACATTGGTTATCACAATGGATAATGGTGGAATCCATCCCATGTCCAAATCAGTCTTCAAAGAGCATGTGAAACCACACTGCTTCACGAATGCCACACATAATGCAATGTACTTTTATTCTATGGTACTCAAAGCCACAAAATTCCATTTCCTATTGCACCAGGAAACCATGGCAGATCCCAAAGTAAAACAACAAGAAAAGGTGCTCTTCTAGTCCACTGCGCTCCCTGCCCAATCTGCATCAACATATCCCTTCAATCTCATGTCTACATTGTAGGAATATCTCAGTCCATAACCAATTGTGCCTCATAAATATCTCAACACATGCTTCACTGCTATCCAGTGTGTCTGTCTTGGCAGACTCATAAACTGATTGTGTACACTCATTTCATAACATATATCAGGTCTGGTGTTAACCAGATACATCAATGATCCAATAAGTTGTCTGTAAAGATGTGGATCAATCTATTTTGAATTAGAAGAAGTCTTGCTCATTTTCTTCAAATTCATCACCATCGGTGTAGTCATGGACTTGCAATCTATCATCCTAAATTTCTTCAATATCTCTACTATGTATTTCCCCTAACTCAAGAGAATATCATCAGTCCTCTTCCACACTTCTAGTCCTAAGAAGTAGGGCATCATACCGAGGTCCTTCATCTCGAATTCAAAAGACAATGCACACTTGCATTCAACAATAAGGCTTTCTGAACCGATAAGGAATAAGTCATCAACATATAGGACCAAAATCAGACACTCATCACCAACAATGTTGTAGTATAGGTTTGGATCAACAACACTCTTTCTAAAGCCCAAAATCATCGAGTATCCATCAATCTTCTCATACCATGCATGAGGTGCATGTTTTAGTTCAAACATGGCTTTCTTCAACCTGAACACATGAGACTCCTTCTCATGTATCACGAATCCATTGGGTTTCTCAATGTAAAATTATTCCTCAATTTCTCCATTGAGAAAGGTTGTCTTCACATCCATCTAATGTAGTCTCCAACCCATGGATGCAACAAGGGAAATAATCGTATAGATGGAAGTGTATCGGGAAATAGGAGCAAATGTCTCTGCATAATCTATTCCCTCCACCTGAGAGAATCCTCTAGCCACAAATCTCGCTTTGTACTTCTCGACACTTCCATCAGCTGCATGTTTGATCTTATAGATCCACTTGGAAGTCACTACCGACTTCCCTTTCGATCTCAGAACAATATCCCACACATCATTCTTCATGATGGACTGATACTCTTTGGTCATGGAATCTTGCCAAACCTATTGACCTGCTGCTTCTCCATGACAAGAAGGCTTAGTATCAATGATGTGGCACATGGCCGAAACATAGCTCAAAAAATCTGTGTGGTCTCTTTCTCTCTCGGAATGTACCACGAGGAGATGCATGTCCCTCTGCCTCCTGCATATTCTGTCGAGCCCATGCAAGCCTCTTCTGGCCTACTGCAATGTCTCTGGGAACATCAAATGGAGCTACGGGATCAACTTGATCAATAACTGTCTCCCTATGAACTGCAGAAGGGGGAGAAGGTATTGTCTCTTATTTCTTCTCAAATAGTTTGACTCCCTTTGAGTCAAGTGACTCCCTCTGAATTCTGAAGGATAAACATATGTCCTGGAGGAAATTATGACATCATCATTTTCTTGTGTTGCTATCCTGGAGACATCCCATGCCTTCTCAGGTCCTCTACTGCCTCTACAGTAATTTACTAAGTAAGGAGAAATATGGGCTCCCGTACTAGAGATCATGGCCCTTCAATAATGAAACAAGAAATCTTGCCTCCTATACTAGGATAATAACCAAGATGGCCTCACGTAGGGATAAAAATGAAAATGGCCTCATGTACTAGGGATAATAACCAACCAAGAAAAAAATGGACTCTCATACCAGGGATAATGGTCCAAGTCATGAGGGCTCCCATACTAGGGATAATACCCTTCATTATCAAATGCAAGCTACTATAGAGTAAGGATGAAATAAAATAAGGAGTGTAGTACAAAACTTACCTTAGTCTACAATCACACTCAATATTTCTCTTGGTCCTCCTAAGAAGGATGAGATAGAGAAGAACTCCTCGTCATTCTTAATTTCATTCCTTGACTTCTTTTGAGATGGCCTTTGATCAACATGTTTCTTTCCTTTCTTCCACAAAGGACAATGATTTGCATGGTGGCAAGGGCTTGATCATAATGGGAACCTTGCACATCACTACCTACAATTCTAGTCTCCTTGATATCCACTAAATCTTGAATAAGGTGCACTTATAGCACACACTCAAAAATCCATGCCAAGGATCATTCTTGAAACAAGTTTTCAGAAATTTACTTCAAAAAAAATATTTTCAAACTCAGATTTAGAACCTAGCTAGTATACTTCCTGTAACAAGCTTGAAATTTGTTCCCAAGATAGATCTCAAGATTGGCCTAGTTTCTCCTCAATCTTCGCTTGGGTATACAAAATATGGCTCCAAACTTTTCCCTCAAACTTCGCATGAAGTATTCCTGTAATTTGCTTAAAAAGGAGGGACCTCAACCCAGGTCTGGAACTCACCATGTTCAACCCTAATATTGGCTCATTACCCCTTAATTGGGGCATATTAGATTAGTAATGTTATTTATTACCCCTTAATTGGGGCATATTAGATTAGTAATGTTATTTTATTTATGTTGGCTTTAGGTCATTAGTTGTAATTATACCTCCTA
>SNQJ01S0000424.1:222136-258902 GCA_010110895.2 Picea sitchensis
TGTACTTGAACATTTAAGTGGGGTAAAAGGAGGTTTCCCCCTCGAAGAGGCTTATTATCTGAAATTATCTCTTTTTCAAGGCATTGAGTACTTTTCCTGAGGTTTTTCTATGCTATATTGATGTTTGGTTCTTAACACACCAAGTTTACTCTTGAAAGACAACCCTTAAATTCTAGAGTTCTATGCCAAGAAGAGAAGTCCTTGAATACTAAAATTTTCTCTGAAATATAGCCTTAATTCTACCACAGAATAGGCCTCATAATAGACCTTGAAATCTGCCTTATCACTTGTTCAAAAACAACCATAGAACATGCCCAGATTCTATCATAAAAATGTCTTTAGATCTGCTTCAGAAATTGTCATAAGGATTGACCTCAGATCCACTCAGTGCTGCTATAGATTTGTCATAAAGGAATGTCACAAATTTCGTCTTCAAGATACTTCAGAGACTGCCTCAGATCTCCCTCAAAATTTGGTCTTAGGTTTTTGGTTAAGTCTGTGATTAGGGCTCCTTCTATCTGCGACAACATTAGAGGGGTTTCTCCATGTTGTGGTCTCCTTTTAAAACCCTAATCAAGGCTCAACCAAGGATAATAGGTATGCGGAAAGTATTAAACTTCACCATAGAGGTCCGACCCTTTCCTCACACCAACGATAGGGGTCTAATAGCCCTGAAAGTTCCACGACCTACCTTCATTGGCTGTGCAATAGGTCATATTCAAGAACACTACTCTGATTCCATGTTGAATTTTTAATGCTTAGCTCAAGCACATGTAATTTATTTTCAATTTAGCATGAACTTGAACCATAAATAATGTAGCTACACAAAACACAAATGCTGCAGTAAACCAAGATCACAAGAAGAATAACCTTGCACAAGACATAAGAAGTTATCCTGGAAAAACCCTTCTCAAACAAGGGGAAACCCCAACAATCCTTTGCTATAGAGTCAAGAGAAGATCACCCTTACACCACAAACCCTAGTGCACATAAGAGGGTGCTCTATGACCAATAAAGATAGTGCCTAAGAGAAGTGTGCACCAAATTTAAGATCTCCACAATGTGTGTTATGAGAGTGAGATATGATCCACAATGGGGATGTATCTCTCATATAAATACGTAACCTAACTCATCTATAGATGTGTTTATTGGCACAATAGGGCCGACTTGCAAAACTGAATAATACAATTAATCTTTTACACAATATTAATTATCTTTACATGGTGGGGCCGACTTGTACCCTTCACAATACAAAATTAGGGTTTCAAAATAATCTTACTCTTAGACAATATTGAAAGGGATCTCCCACACATCCTCTAGTGCTCTTCCACTAGGGACAAGTCCACATGTGCTCAACCACAGGGACGCCACTCTCAACATATTAACTCAACTAAATCCAAAGGAGTATGATCTGGAGAGCCATCTCAAGTCGACTCAACTAAGTCCATAGGAGTTTGACAAGAGACCATCTCAAGTCATCTCAAATCAGTCCAGAGGAGCACAAAAAGTGACCACACATCATCTCAACTCAGTCCAGAGTATGATCTGGAGAATTTCTCATGAAGTTGTAATCATCAACACCAAGGTCCTATTATCTCACTCCTTTTCTCCTCAAACCAAGACATTGCAGTCACCTTAACTCTCTTTAGATTTTCTTGAAATTGGAGAGGGAGAGATAATGGAGTAGTAGGGTCAAAAGGGATCCAGAAATCGTTGACTACTTCAATAAAAGTAGGATCCTCCAGCCAACTTGGGTCCAATTTGAATGGACTGGGAGGTTTGTCCATTGTAGGAGAAAGTTCCATGAGGATAGGGAAATGGTTTGAGTCTGCCCTTGAAGAGACCCACTGTAAAATATTGAGAGGGTCATCCAACATGCTTTTTGATATGAGGAATTTGTCTATCATTTTTTCCACTTTGGCCTCCCTTGTTCTCATGTTCCTCCATGTGGGAGAAAGTAAAGTTTTGTAGTTTGTATATCCAACAATCCAACTTCCTCCAGGGATTGAATGACTAATTCAACTAACGGGTTCAACTAGGAAGGGGACCCAAATATTTGCTGGCACCCAGAGTACAACTAAGGTCTCCTCCAATCATAACACGAACCTCCTTCAGTAGGGGATTTTGAATCGTGGATTCCTAGAAACTCCTTTTTCCCGAGTATGGCCCATAATGGTTTAAGAAGAGGAGCTCCATGTTCAAATCCAGAGAGTGAAATACAATACCAAGACCAACTTTGATTGCCCAAGCATTAGATAATTGTAAGAAAAAATTTCTCCATCCTGTTAAGAGCCCTCCTAATCTCCCCATAGCATACGAAGCCATAAAATTCCATCCAGGGAGAGAAGAAGAGATGATTTTTTAGTCTCTATCACCATCCATCACTATTTCTTGGAGGAGGAGAATTGATGGTTTGTGGATTTCCACCAATATCCTTATGGTCAATTTCTTTGAGGGATTAGACAACCCTCTGCAATTGAGGGAGAGGAAAATCATAGGGAATCCTTTCGTAGGGAGTTTTCTCTAAGGGCCCCTATAAGAGAACGCTGCTTGCCAAATAGAATCTATGAATTTGCCTACTTCTAAGAAATGGAGATTAAGGATTTCCTTCCCCTTTGGGTGGTCTTCCTCTCTGTATTCTCAAAGGTCCCCAACCCTCCTTTGAAGAAAAATGTATGAGGAAAACCCTTTTTTTGGATTTGAGATTGTATTTTGGCTCCAAAATATGAGAGGGGACGACAACAAGTAAGGTATGTTTAGGAGGAGTAGGGGAAAGGATATTAGGGGAAGAGGGTTGAGGGAAATATCTGGATTGGATGCTAGAGATAGGAAGGAGGGATGAAGGTTGGGGTCCCAAGAGCCCCAACAATCTATATAGGAAATCTTCACCACTGTCCTTTGTCGATTCAACAACTAGTCGATCCAGGGAACCAAATTGAATACCAACATTTATAGTATGAGAAGTTGAAGGGGAGGAAATATAATTCTTAAAGTCAAACAATGCTCCATCAATGGATCTATCGAATAATTGGGATAGAGTTGGGATGTTTAAGGTGTATCTTGCTTATGATGGCTTGAGCGATCTCCTGAGTGCATAATGCTTCCCAAGGGGGAGACTTGAGGAGTTGGAACCTACTCTGACACTACTATCTTGTCCTTTCAAACCCACATCAACCACTTATAACCTTGGTTACACTCTAATCCTAGGTGGCCATAGGAGTGGCACTGCCCTCATTTGAAAAATATGCCCTCGTAGTCCACCTCTTTCTTATAGAGTGATCCCCCTCATCTAATGGTGATGGCATCGACCAAACCCTTAAAGACATTGAGACCAACCAAAATTGCGGCCATCCCCATGTAGCGAGTAGATCGAAAGGAAGAACCTACCTCATAAAAAAAACCCCAACAAATTCCCAATTTATCGAAAAACAATTCCAAACCATAGGATCAGGGGTAGACCTAGGAGGTGGACCAAAACAAGGATAATCTCCATTCTCTTTTGGTGTCGAAGTCCACATTCCATTTTATTTTTAGGAAGAGGGCTTGAGACTCCAATTCCATTGCAACTACATAATCCTATTTGTATCCTCGCTAGATTTGGTCACCCAGACCATCCATCCCCTTTCCAGAATCAAACATTTTGGCTCATATCCAAGTAGACCAACAATTTTTTCAGAAGTCCATCATTTTAGGGTGTAAATGGACATTTAGACCATCCATCCCCTTGCTAGAATAAAATGTTTTCGCTCATATCCAAGTAGACCAACCAAGTTTTAGAATTCCACCGTTTTAGGGTGTCCATGGCATCCTTTTGCTAGCATACTGACCAACTAATGTTCCTTCCTCCATTATTTGAATTTCTTTAAGCTTCTCTCCATCGCCTAAAACCAAGTTTAGCTCCTCTTCTTTCCACTTAATTCACTTCCGGTTCCTCCGAATCGGGTCCATATCTCTAGGTAGGATGTCGCCACCGAATATTGGTGTTGTATAGGTGTACAACCTCTCATTAAATCCCCTGAGAGGTGATTCCCATTAAAACCTTCCACCTGAAGATCTTCTACCACCCTTGCGTATGAAAAGACAACATTGATAGTAGCAGGATCCGAGCCATAATGATCTCTTGAGGAGATCAGATTCAATGGATTGCCATAATAGGTATCTGTCTCATCGAATAATGTTGAGGAGAAAAAAAGGCCACCCAAGTCATCATGGGCTTGTGCATTTTCAGAGTCCCTTTGGCCATATTTATTTCGGATCATAGCAGATTAAGGGAATAGATCTTGTCTCCTATCCTCCTCCAATGGGTGTGAATCCCAAATATCCTAAATAATAGAGATATGTACAGGAAAGGCATCCACTGATGATGGCCATTTCACCGAAAAATCACCGAAAACTCGAAAATTGATGAAGAAACCACCGATCGGGGAGGCCTAGATCTATCCACCTCCTAGAGGATCATCAAAATAGTAAAAAAAATCGTGTTCCATCGCCATATGTGCCTTCATTTTGACTCAGAAGGTATACATGGACTCCATAGGGATTCCTGACCCTTCCTCAGATCCAACTCTATTGGAGCGAAAAACTAGCCTACTACGGAAACCCTAATCTCAGGTTGACGAAACCCTAGCCGCATACGGCCCATCAACAAGAGTTTTGTCTCTTTATGCCAAAGTGTGGGATAAATATGCGCATGAATGGTATGATTTAGAAGAAATGTGAAGCCTTTGCTCCTATGATCAAGTTGGTAAACGATCGTTGGGTTCCAAGTCTTATTGAATAATTACGCAACCTTAGACAATGAGTTGTGGTTATGGATTCATGTTTATATTTAGTGAGATCCAACAAATCTAACAAGATAGAATTTCTTTTTACATCAAAATCTATATTGCATTAACTATATGTAAAAGAGATGTTTCAACTTCTTGAACATGTAGATTAAATAGATTGTGTACCATGGTGGGATGTAATTGTTTGTTATACAAATAATGAAGAGATTGAAAATCTAACTTCACATATTGACGATGTGTGAAAAGGGTTCAAGCTTCAACCAAAGCAACCAAAACCTAGTGAACAATGCCTTAAGGTGTTTTTTTATTTTAGGATAATTGAGCAATGAATGACATCTTAGCTTATGATGATCATTAATTTTCTACTTCTCATTTATTTAGAATGCTTCATATGATTCTTATGTGAATGAAGATATTTCTTCAAAAAAAATAATGTATTTTGATTGCTAGTATTTATGAGTAGAAGTAGTTAAATTTTTTAGGGATTGGGGTTTGGAGTGGAGGGGCATTTATGGACATTAATGAACAATGTAGAAGTATGATTGCATGATGACATGTGTTCCATATGTAGGTTTTAAACCTTTATAGTATTACAATGTATACATAGATTCTTTATAAAACAGAAACGAAACAATAACATTCACACTTAGTACTTAGAAATTTACCCTGGAAACCCTTAACCGAGAAAACTAGAAAATGTTTAGGTCCACACCTTTAACTCTCATTGTATTAACTTCACCATTTACAAACACAATATATATTATTCCATAACATCCAAAACCTTAATCCATCGACCTAGATTAGATTACAACTTTAATTCCTTAATCATAATTAGAAAACCATGGGCCGAAAAACCATGTGCTCTTCCCTCCTGAACATGGTGGGCTTATCCCAACACATCCATATCGCATGTGGGGCTAACTATGCAAAGAATATAACACATACCCAACACCATCGACATTTTGGGTGTGTTACCCCCCATTCCTAGGGGTAACTAAGGAGATGATGTCTCGAGGCCCTCAGGTTGCAAACATGGAGTATTGAGAGGCATATGCCCCTATCTTACCACATGTCACCATTTGATCGATGGAAACAACATCCACAAACACCATCTTGGATCACAAAGGACAATAGGTCTTGCTCCATGAGGTAACCAGTACGATGTTGTGGTAAGTCTCATTCTAATAAATGAAGCATTTGAACATGTTGCAAAGGGTCATTTCTTGATTTTGAAAATGTTTTCTTGGAAATTATGCCTTTTGCCTCATTTCACCTTGGTATTTGACATGTTTTCCTAGTAAGTGGTCACCCTCGGGAAAAGGGTTTCTACTAGGTGGTCTCCTTGAAAGGTCATCGTACCACTCTCTCACATACTTGTCACTTTCCATACTTCTTCCCTTTCATTTCCTCATCTTTTGGGTTTTCAGGCATATTGACCCAAGAAGGGCTTGTACCTCATTTCATGGGAAGAAGGGGATAAAGGCTTGGAGGTAGATTGCAACTGCTATAAAAGAATAAGAAACTAATGCTAAAAATAAAGAGAACACAACAAATAAGGACCATCAAAATCCGGTCCAACTTGAGCTCTACTTACTCAGTTCCTACCCCGGTCCCAAATTGCAAATGCTAAATCTTGAAGCTTTATAAAGGGGAATAACAAATTAAAAATAAATGAAAACATGGATTGGAAAGATGACTAAAAATGGGTCTTGATCTGGGAAAAATAACACCCAAATAGTTGGTAACTCAAGAGAAAACACACCCTCTATAGAGGCACCCATAAACGAGATAATATGAGCCCTTGTATGTGAAGAAACCCCATGCCCAGAAGTCACACCCCCATCCACCTCATACTCTTTACATGACTTAGAGAGGGTCCTCTTGGGAAACAATTGACTTGGGGAATGATCTACCCAATAGGTCACCATGCCAACCCTCCCATACTTAAATTTGACAAGTTGTATAAGGTCTTTGAGAATTTGTTTATTTTGAAAAGGGGGCATTTGATGCACATTTTTGGGTGGTTCTTTTATTATATATGTCTTACTTGGCATGATACTTGTGAATTGTGGACCCTTGGAGGGAGAATTTGTTTGTCTTTGTAGGGCACTGCTAGGTGAAAGTTTTTCATGGAGGCACAAGGTTACTTGGGCCTTAATAGGGGCATGAATCCCATAGGTTGGATGATGCGCCCCCTCTCATTGGACCCATGGGAGGATGAATATTTCATTTGGAGGCACTTGGAGACCATGAGATAATCATATTCCAGCCTCTTACACCCCAACGTTGGCCTTTGGAGGCCTAAGGCATCATCTTCTAGACCCTAGACATCACATGGGATTAGGTTTTTTATGGGGTTCTCATGGTTGATGGTGATATGAAATGATTTGATGAAGAGAGAGACACTTGGCACGCACTAGAGCACTTGGTCCCAGGGAACATGGCCTTTGGAGGCCTAATGATCTTCACCAAAGGGCTTAATGTCTCTCTTGGAGGCCTAACGTCATGCTTTAGGGCACGTCACCCCTAAAAGGGGAAAATACTTTATGTATTTGTAATTTTAAGTCGTAAAAGACAAATAGGGAGGGTCAACCTCTCTAATTTTATGTTGACTTTTGGAAAATTGAACAAATTGTATTTTAGTGATCTTTTATAAATAAATGTCATTTTCATTTCATTTTGTTATAACTCTCACTTGAGAATTACATAACATTGGCTGAAATTTTCACCCTATTTGGGAATTTTTCTCTATCTCTCTCCCTTGGTGCATTATGGATGGCATTTCTTGTATTTTGGTGAAAAAAATCTAGGTGCTATCTCTTGGATTCTTTATTCTTGGTATGTTGGTGGAATATTCTTGATAAGGAAGGTTTTCTTCATGCTTTTCTTGTAATTGGTATGGAATTTCTCCATTTATTGTGTTGTTTTCTTCTTATTTCAAGATAAATTTGTCTAAATCATTGGAGGAGTATAAGCACATACACCCTCCATCAATATCTACTTTGTTATCATTGAATAAGATACTTTTTCAAAGGTTTCTACAAGGAGTAAAAGAGCTTACACCCTTGTAGATTTACCTTGCTAGGTTTTGTTCTCTCTAGGGAGAAAAAGGGCTTACACCCCTAGAGAAGTAACAAACCCTAGCTCTTACATAAGAGACTCCACTAACCCAATTGATAAGTCACTAATATACTTGCATTGAAGATATACTATTCTTGCATTGGTATACATGAAATATTGAGATATTGCAATTGTCTAAGTTGGATTTGATTCTACATGCTATAAGCTTTCTTGTTCCCTAGGGGCGTATTGATTGGCTTAGTAATTATATTTGTTGTTACAAAATAATTCTACATCTATTATGGATACTGCAAAAAAATATTTTCTTCATCTATTGCTCACTATTCTACCACTAGAATTCACTTGTAAGTTGTCATCATTAAACTACTTGTTATTGGATATCTTTTGGGTGGATGGTTTGCTGATTTTGGTGGCTAGAAGTTGTTGTTGTTGCAATTTTTTTCTATATCCATTAGTATGTTATAAAAAATTATGATAAAATCACATAACAACCCCCTAATCACCACCAAATTCTTGCTTTAATCATTGGAAGTTTGACTAGTCATTGCTAGCTCTATTTTTGATATCTTGTATTAGATTTTGGATGGTTAAATTTGCAGCTAGTAACATCATTCATTGTTGATATATATATTTCTATACTATTTCAATTTGGGACAACGAATATTCTTTCTTGATTCCCCTTGATTAAAGGCTTGGTTTATCATCTTTTGTCTTATTATGGGCAAGGTTAACATTGTTTTGCAGGTATCTAACACTTGGAAACCATTCACCTTCGTACAAGACTCATTATCAAGACTTTCTTCATATCCAAACTTGACCTATAAGTGTGCTTATTCATCATCATATAACTTTCCATCTCAACCCTAGGTTCATTAAGATTCTCCTCTTATGGTAATTTCATCATCACTAAAGTGAGGGGAGTGTCTATCTAAGGTGACAATGGGTAGGTACTCTCATAGTTTTCCTCCTTTGTGGTTTGGGTTGGGATTTTCCCAAGTTACAATCCATGCGATAACATGGTGCTACTTAGAAAATGAGGTCATGGAATGGATTTATGATAAAAGGGTTGTCTACGGGAGTATACAAATGATTAGATAAATAGTTATCAACACGAGTAATATGTGAAAATTTCTTGAACAATTTCCACACTATTTACACATCTCTCAATAGAGGCCATAAGATCACCCTCTTGCTCCATTTTAGTAACAAATAGAACATAGAATGTATCTTTTATAATACTAGTACATAAGGAAATTTCAAATTGCATGCATAGTTATTTTATTATACCATTTTTTATGACCTCTTTATGGTTTGGCTTCTCCTTTTTCACTTTGAATATAATTAACATATAATGTAGTGATAGTGCTAACAGAGTTTCCATGTACCAACTTCATTAAATGTTATCTGAATGTATAATGTGTATGGGTGACATGAGCTGCTCATTTACGCTTCTCCAACATTTTCTAGTCAATCTAACTAGAACTTAATACAACAACTTAGGGTTCAAATTCATCTTATCCATACCAATGAAGGTAACAACCTCATTATATGCAAATGAAGAAGGAACCTAAATTATAGGTGATGTATTTATATCTCTCATGCCTTTTCAACAAAATCTATCACTCTATCATTTGACCCTCCAACTCTTTGTCAATAAAACATTATGGAATAAGAAAAGAAAATATCAAAAATCATCCACAATAAGGACCTTCCTACAACTTACCCTCCCCCTTATTCCCTTCAAAATCAACCTTCACTTATGCCAATATATCATCTTTCTTAGCACAAGACCATATAATTGTAATTAAAATTTCAACTTTATGAGCAAATAAAGTATTAATGTCTCATCAAATATAACAAAACATAATTATCCATTATCAAAATATATCATTTTGGGAAACACATGGCTTCAAATAACTATAACCAAATTTCAACTTTTCTAGCAAATAAACAACTAAAACTACATTAACATATAAATTATACCTATACCTTGTTACCACCATTTTAAAATAATAACAAAAACAATAAATAATCCATAAAAAAAAATTAGCTAATAATAATCCATAAAACACGATACCTATGTGTCTAATAGATAAAAACCTTGTAGGTCTTCCAAGTGGCGTTGAAGAAAATGATAAATCAACAATTGTGAGAGGGATTGGAAGAGAAGGTGGGAGTTGGGGGGTTTTAGAGGGACTCCATCCCCTAGTTGTACGTATATGCATCGAGGCTTTCATATTTTAAGGTTTATGGTATTGGATTGCTATTGGTTGTGGAGTCTGATTATGTTCCTGATTTAGAGTTCTTGTTTTTGTTGTGTTTGGATCCCATTTCTTGATTGGGGGTGTGGGGGGGCTCCCCCCCCCACATATCTCTCCAGGGGGGTTCAGGGGGGGCGACGAGAAATTTTGGAGCCCCCTCCCCTTGATACGGGATTAGGGGGAAACACGCCCCAAAGAAAATTTTTGGGAAACATTTCCTTGTAAAATATTGTAATTTCATACTCAATTTGGATTGTTCATTATATGGTCATAGATATGATGATAAAAGTTGTGTTAGGGATTTTTTCTCTAAAAGGAAACCATCTTTTATGTATGAGGGAATTGTATTGCGATTGTGTGAGGTGAGTGAATATTATATTATGAGAGAAGATTCTGTGAGAGAAAAAAGAGGAAGTTATAGTGGGTATGATGTAGGTTGTATCCCTTCATTTGTTGGATAATAATAAAGGAAGGACCTGCAAATTTCTCTAGTGGACGTATCCCACACTGGGTGAACCACACATATCTGTTTCTCTATTTTATTGTGTGTCTTTTGTGTTTTATTTTTTTATTTGTTTTATTTATTGCTCTGCAATCCAATTTTCCTAACAACTAGTATTAGAGAAAAAGGTAACATGTGGGAAAGAGGGCTCCCAGTTCAAGTGGGACCAATGGCGGAATATGGAAAGTTTAAGGTCGATAAATATAACGAAAAAAATTATCAATTATGGAAGATGCAGATGGAATATTATTTATATCAGAAGGATATTTACCTACCATTGGGCAAAAAATCAAAACAATTGGTAAGTATGGAGGATGAAGAATGAGATATTCTTGACAGAAAGGTACTTGGAATGATACGACTGTGCCTTGAAGCATTGGTGGCTTTCAGTATTTCAAAAGAAAATACAGTGGAGGATATGATGAATGCATTGGATAAACTATATGAAAAACCCTCGGCTTCCAACAAGGATTTTCTAATGAAGCGATTATTTAATATGAAGATGTTAGAAGATGGGTATGTTGCCAATCATTTAAATGAATTAAATATAGTTACTAGTCAACTAAGTTCTATAAAAGTGAACTTTGATAATGAGGTTAGGGATCTTCTAATCTTGTGCTCATTGCTAGCAAGCCGAAAGAACTTGGTCATGGTTGTAAGTAACTTTGTCTCTGGTTCAAACACTCTAAAAGTTGATGATGTCGTTGGTGTTATACTTAGCGAGGAAATGCAATGGAAAAGCACAGGTGAGACACTAGGTAATGCATTGACTGTGGAGAACAGGGGTAGACAAAGGGAAAGATGAAAGTGTCCAGGAAACCATGGGAAGTTTAGGAAGGGAAGATCTAAATCCAAATAGGAAAGATAGAGTGTTGGAATTGTGGGAAGAAAGGACATCTGAAAAAATATTATAGAGCTCCAAAGAAACAAAGAGATAGACAACAGGAAAAAATCAAGAAGAAAATATAACAGGTGATGTGTTACAAGATGCTTTGATTCTTTCTTTATATAATATTATTGATTCTTGGGTAGTAGATTCAGGGGCTTCATTTCATGCTACATCCCATAGGAAATATTTTCACGATTATGTTCAAGGTGATTTTGGACATGTTTATTTGGGTGATGATGAACCATGTCAAATTGTTGGAATGGGTAAGGTATAAATAAAGAAAAAGAATGTAAGACAATGGTTACTAAAAGAGGTGAGACATATATGAGATTTGAGAAGAAATCTAATTTCAACAAGAAAGTTGGCAAGTGAATGATGTATATCTACATTTACAAATAAGGCGTGGAAGGTCACTAAAGGATCACTGGTAATGGAAAATGGAGAGAAGGTAGGTACATTGTATTTATGTACTGGTAATGCTGACTCTTTTGTCTCTTTAGCTTCTACAAGAGTGGATACAACACTGTGGTGTCATAGGCTTAGACACATGAATGAGAAGGGGATTGTTGAGGAAAAGATATGAAATGATCTTACTCCAACATTTTCAGATTCTACTTGGCTAAAGAAAAATAGACGGGAATATCACCCTATGTTTATAGCCAACAAAAATAACATCCTAACTCACAAGTATTGATTACAAGTTCTTAGGCTAGTTTTTATCAGTAAAAAGCTTGTTGTAAATTCACCTTTTATATGATTTTATGAATATAACAATTGCTAAAATAAATGTAGAGATAGAAGCAAAGACACCAAAATGATAATCAAGACAGATGAGACATAAACCAATCCTTTATTTCATTCCAATTCACCAAAGAGTCATTCTTTTTACAAAATTTCGTACAGAAATTTCAGACCAAAGTCAAACTTAGACATCCTCGATGGAACATACAAAAGGACCTCTGACGGAAAATAAAAAACTGAACTCTAAAAGTTGGATCAACTTGCCACAAATTTCTGCCCACTCGACTTTGCACAATATCCTTTGTCAGTCATGAAAACTAATTCACAAAAAAACAAGTCTACATAGACTATCAAAGATAGATCAATACCTCTGAAAAACAAGTGTCTGAATGATGTAATTCAGCCCTGAATCTTGTTGTCTACAATAAGATCCTTCTATCATAAAAAATAATTAGGCTTGTGATAAATTAAAGAACAAATGAAAGCTAAATTATCTCAACATAAACTCAAAGAGCAAACCTTAGTATGTTTCTCCTTCTATCCTCCTCTTGTTCCTTCCTTTCCTTTTTCCTTTAATAAAATTAGAATTGGTTGAAGTAGTTGAACCACCTCATTAGTTAAGTTAATTAAAAGACTCAACCAACTTTTTAGTTAGGGGGAAAAGTAATAATCATAATAAGGGTTATAAATAAATAATAACTAGTAGGTGGGACCCCTTGTGACTCCTTTTAGCTATTAACAATCATAACATACTAGTTAATTAAGAAAAACACCCCTCCTTGTGACTCCCATCATCATATTAACATTTGACAATTTATCTCAAAATATTTGAAATTATTTTCAAAAGAATATATTACTCATATATCCAAAACAAACATGTCCAAAATTTCCAAAGTCAACTGTCATCAACAATAAATAACATAAAAACTCAAAAACCATATTTCCCACTATGAGATGCAATATTTCCTTGATTGCTGTTGTCACCCTTCGATTTTTCTGAATTTGCCTTTGGTTGTGTTGAGCCTTTAGGCCTAATCTCCCTGATCACGTGAGAACAATCATCCCTCAAATGCATCTGGGAAGACACGGATTTATCAAAGCCATTGGAGGGTGAGGAAGGGGCAGCAATGGATTTTCCTTTGTTAAGGGTATGGTAGGCCTCGATTTTCAACCTTTTTCTGGCATGAGAGGACTGAACCGGTGAGTGGACAAGTGCATCTTGGGTGATTTGGTAACAGGCGAGGGAGAAGTAAGGACAAATTGGGCCAGCCACGATGTTGGGAGACTATCGGGTGGACAATATCTTTCCATCCATTGTTTTCAGGAACCTCAGGTTGCAATGAGACATGAGGGGGCATGAGAATACCATAGGCTTATGGAGCTTGGACCACTCCTTGCCCAATCCAATTAAAAAATTCAGACTGAAACAATTGGCCTAACTCTTGTGAGTCAATGTCAAAGTGTATGGAGAACCTTGGCCTTCTTGGGCCTCTGTTCCAATTACTTCTCCCTCGGTTTCCTCAGCCATGGCTACCTCGGCTGAAAAAAACTCATTCTTGTATGAGTGATTGATTAGAAAATAGTCTTTTTAACAACCATACATGACAACTCTTTAAAAGTATGAAATATATTTTGGCTCAGCAACATATCAGACTCATGCAATCCAATCCATATAATTTGTTTAACTGTTGTCGATGAGCAAGGGGGTGAACAAAGGTTTTGGGATATGTGAGGGGTTTGTATTGAAAAGAAAAATGATAAAATGAGGAGGAAAGAAACATGGTTACTGCTCAAAGACCACAAAAATCAACAATAACGCAAATCGAAGAAAATATCACTATAATCCAATCAAGAATTTGTGACTCCAAACTACTTCAATACAAAATTCCTCTTGACTGTAATTAAAGTTTAGAACAAGGAGTGAAAAATGAATGTGGGAAGGCGAGGGGGTTGTAATTAGCAGAAAGATAAATAATGGTGGGGAAAGAAAGTGGGTACTATTCATAAAATAAATTAAGTAATCCATACAATCATTCCAAATCAATGTAAAAATATAAACACCAACCAAAATGATCATTGTGCCAAAAGAACAACTACTGTGTAAAATTTAAACAATTTTGTGCATTAACTTGCTCACTGTTCGTAGTCAATCTGTAACACAGTTTCACCAAAACAAGACAATATGCATTCCACAACAACCTGTAGAGGATCTCTGCTCTTCTCATTTATCCATTTAACATTTTAAAACAATTTCCAATTGAATACACAGTCAATTACTTCCACTCCGTTCAATGCCAACTCATCAACCACTGCCAATTATTTCAATCATCAAATACAGACAAAAAAATCATCCCCGATCTCATCCTCTAAGTCATTTAATAGTTAGATTGTAATGAAGTTATACTGTCATAGATCCTGTGCTTATCTTTGCTAGGAAACATGATATTCATCAATACACATAACGAGCAGCCACATACATCCTTCAATACTTTAAATGTAAAGACTTTGACTTGTTATTTAAACTCACAGACAACCATCACCATTTAACACATGTTATGTCGTGAAACACACTGACATTCAACAAAATGCAAGAGAACTTATGTGACTTCACAGGTCCAACTACCTTGAATCTAAACAACCATAATGTTGGGCTATCAATAAATATAACTAGGTAGCAACGATAAGCCTCATGAAATTGCAATGAAACCATTTTGTTTTAAAACCCTGTGAACATATCTGAGGGCGTGACCAATAATATCCATAGCATACACAATGGATGGCCATACCATAATCTCCGTGATTGCAATACTCCCATGGAAATTAAAGCACACAGTCATAATAATTAAAAACTGAGCCTAACATGTTGTAGGAACGCCACACATACCCACGCATCACACACAAAGTAGTGTTGTGACTTAATCAATTAAAAAAAGTGTTCGGTTATCAATTCAATAATCACAAGGACAACGACTATGTATTCGATTTAACAAATCATCCAATCAACCATGCTAAGCTTATCCATTCAATTATAATAACAAATGCAGTGACTAGATACCAAAACCAACACCATTGTCACACAATCAACGGGGTGAGCCAGTTTTCAACTTTTTTGACAATACCCCACCAATCCATAACAACCCACAATATACCCAACATTCCATAAAAGTCCCCTCTAACAACACTCGGGCTTGAGAAATCAAGGGTTTTATCTATTGACCAACATAGGGAGGCTAGAGTCGACTCCTCTTATTAGTGAAAATATCTTATACCAATGGTGCACACATAGGGTATACCACAATTGACTTTACAGATAGGGTGACGTCGAATGATTCTTGTGATAGGAGAGGTTATGAACAGAGGATCAAGGCTCCATTTTGGCCATGTAATGATTCTTAGCATAGGCAGGGTATAACCCTCGTGGCTCTCCCAACCAACCAACTAACAACACTGAGATGAAACAGAGCCGAGAAGAAGCAATATAACCCATTGTGCAACCATTAGTAGCTTGAACAACCCAATACCCAAGTGAACAATGTGTAGTGACACAAGGCGCTTCCAACCCATTAAACCCCACAAAATCCAAAGACTGGGTATGGTGATACAAATGTGTGAAGACAGCTAGCCACTCTAGACCAAACAAAACCCTCCAACTAAAACCATCAAGGATGAAAGAGAGCCTTTATGGATGCTAATACTCAGAACGACCCGTAACACTATGACCTTAAACATTATCGCAACGATAATTACAAAAAATATCACAATTTTACACAGTTTCCATACTTAAGGAAAGCACAAACCAATACATCCGAGCCAATATCTATTCCATAACTAGAGCAGACACATGGATGGAAAAAAAATACATACCTATAATTAAAAGCACCTTAAGAACATGAGTTGGCCGAGTGGTTCTCCCTCTGCTTGAAAGTCGGATCCTAACCACATAAACACAGTTGAACAATAGCTGACTAGGGTGGTGACCAGTGGAAGGAGTAAGTGTGACATGCAATAAATGCATGTCGCCTCCATCTCAGTCAATTAATTCCTTAGTACATGCCAACAAGCTTCCATTAAGTCATTCAATTAAACAATGTAACGAAACCATCACCCACTAATTGACAATAGCGTGATCCATATCAAATTCATCCATTTCCAACTTATGCCATAACATAAATCAACCATATTTCATATAACTCAATCAAATCGCATAGTTATTAACTTCTTAGCTAGGATTTATCAACGATCATTTCAATTTCAATGCATGTAGAGTAGTATATTAGCATAGTTTAATTCCTTCCTTTTGCATTTGTTTATATTGTTTTTTTCCTTTCCCAACTTCTCTTTATGTTTTGTTACTAACATGTCTCTTGTGCAGGTGTCCCAGTAATGTATCCAAGAAAACATAGCAATGCTAACAATGGAAAAGATAGGTCATTGTGACATAAAATTTGAACCTAAAGCAGCAGAAAAAGAACATATAACATACCTTTCCCATCATCCAATTGTCGCCATTAGAACCAACACATAATATGCACTATCCATCGCCAATAAAACAAGATCTCTTTAACCATGTAAGCAGTGTCGAATAGTGGCACAACATCAAATAAGAGCCCAATATTATCTCCCAATCTACAAGGGGTCCCACATACTAGTATTATTCCTATTGTAGCTTATAATAATAGGCTTTAGCAATACTTTGCGGGAAGAAAACCTCGTTGCGATTTTTAATCGTCAACAAACTGGAGACTCCACAGGGAAATTTGTTTTCAATAGATTTAGAACTTAGAACTCATGGTTTCGCAGACCAAGAACAACAAGTCAAGAAGATATAACCAGGAAGATTATGCAATAGGGGGAAATGAGCGGATTTAATGGAAAAATGACCGGGAATTTGGGAATAACTCATGAAAAGTGTTGTATGAGGGTTTCTACCATTGTATGCATAATCATTCAACCAAAATATGCTCTTTACTTCAAGGAGAAAAATTACGGATTTTCTCTTTAAAATCTCAAATGGATGAAGAAATGGCAAGAAGAAGCGGGAGATAACCAATCTCTTTATAAAACAACAGTGAAAGAAGATAGAAAATTCAAGTATGCTTTAGGGGAAACATCGTAACAGATGTGTAAGCTTGATTGTTATTTACTAACGACGCTTTGTAGGAGTGTTTCTATGGAAAAACTGATCCAATCATCCTGTTTTGACCCAATTAACTAGAAGATGGTAGGAAACAAAATCATGACAGAAGTAAAATCACAAAATTTAAAACAACAACAAATAAAATGACAAAAATGTAATACCAGTAGGAAAAACTTAAAACAAAAAGCAGAATTCAAACTATTGTAAGGCATAAAAGAACATGGCTCAAAAATGAAAGAAGAGCTAGGTTACTAGTATATAGAAAATCCTAACAGCATTATAAATTTTCACGTTGGTCCCTCGCAATGTTTCAAGCGAGAGCCGTTTGTGTTGTAGGAAAACAATTGCTCCTGTAAATCCCTTAGAATGTAAGAGTTAGTATTTAGGACCCAAAGATAACACTTGGAACTCTGAGGTAATTATCAACCTTTTAATGTATATGATTAGATCATCAAGGTAGATGTGAATGTTGATCAATTCATCAAGAGTTGTGTGTATATGTATTTTAAAAGCGATACTTACATCAGGTAAGCCAAAAAATAGGCATTTATAAGTCACGGTACCCCAAATTGAGATAGGAGTGGTTTTATGAACATCTTCCCCTTTTACCTTGATTTTATTGTAACCCAGAATTTCGTCAAGTAAAGGCCTCATCTGTGACCTCACAAACTACTGTAGAAACATTTCCATATTGAGAGGAGGAAAAGGATTTCTCATAATAGCCTGACTGAAAGTGTGAAAATTAATGCAGGTTATAATATGATCAGTGGTCTTCGAAACAAGTATCCAATTGGAAACCCATTCAGGGTAGACTGGAAAAATAATCCCAGCCTTTCAGAAATATTCCAACTCCTTTTGACAAGTTGCTTGAAATGCAAATTTATTAGGCCCTTGTTTTTGCCTAGTTGGTTTCATGCCTTCCTTGATGGGGATAGCATGTTGTGTAAGACCAAGATCAAACCCAAGAATATCCTTATAAGACCAAGAAAAAACGTTTTGAAATCCACCAAGTATCTTGGAAAAATTCATTTCTTCTTTATCAGAACATTGGGTACTTATTTTAACATTCTTTGAAGATTCGAGTGCCCCAATATTCCAGGATATGGTTTCACCCATCTTCCATCTTGACCCCTCTTCTCTCTATTTCTCCTTATTGCCTACATCACTCGATGAAAATGAACTCTCAAGAGGAGTCAAGCCCTCAATAATCTTGGTGTCTTCTATGGATATCATTTCCTCGGGCTTAAGAGGTTCATATTGAATGAAATCACAAACACACTCATCGTTAGGGAGGGCTTGCCAAGATTCTACATTGTCAGGGATATGTGGACGGTATAGAGATTGATAAGAAAAATCGGGCATGTGATGCAAAGGTTGCTTATTAGGAGAATATGCAAAGGCAACTAACTGATCAACCATTGAATTCAAATCCCTCTTAATATAAGTGATTTTGAAAGATAAAAGGTTCAAGATAAGCGACCAAATAGTTTGGGTGTATTGTTCCATCAACTTGTTACTAGGAGAGCATATCTTACATATCAGGTTCACAACAAGCTCAAAATCTCCAAAAATTGAAAGGTGACTACAACCGAGATTATAGGCATTTTCGATGCCTAATAATAAAGCTTCAAATTCAGTGACATTGTTCATGCAATCAAACTCCAATATATAAGATAAATTATGAATTTTCCCTACAGGGGAAACTAAGATAATGCCAGCCCCATTACCTTGATTAGAGAGTGAACCATCAAAGTGCATGTGCCACATATCATAATATAAATCGATTTGTTCCAAAGGATTATTATCCTCCTCAACAAATATGGAATATACTCCTAGGTCTTCTTCGGTATAGTTTATATTAGGTTGTGAAACACTCTCTATGTAGGGTGAAATCCTTCACTCTCTAAGGACTATAATGTTCTTACCATTCCTAGGAATAGATAAATGTGTCCCATCGAGTGAGAGGTATCCACATGTTAAGGATTTCCAATCTCTTCCCAAGATAATTGAGTAATTTCTTATCGACATATCGATTACCTGAACACTAAGGGTTGTCCTTATCTCAAGATGAGCGCATAAAAATAAGGTCACATCCTTAATCTTACCTATGGTTTTTTTTTGTAGACTATTATAGGAGAGCATGCTTCTAGCATTTTTGTTTGTATAATACAAGCCTATCTCCTCCATAATAATCTTCGACATCACACTTGGGCCCAAACCGCCATCAATGAGGCAACACTGGGCAATCTTATCCATAATATTTACATAAATATAAAAAGGGGGATTTTTTACAGGGTATCTAAATTTATTTACACCTACTTTGCTTACAAATGAATCCTCCTTGCTTACCTCTTCATAAATAGTGGCTACAACAAAATCTTTTCCTTCCATGAATTGTTTCAGATGCATTTGTTGTTCAGGGACGACAACCATGTCTAGAAGGGTTGCATCTTCTTTGATGTTGGCAAATTGATTAAAGATATTTTACTTGGAAGAGGGGAGAGGGGAATTTGTTCCTTGACTCTTAGGAACCTTAGGAACCTAAAAATTAGCAGCGGTTGAGGATGAGCTTGGGCTAGAAGAACTGCGGGGAGGCTCAAATTTGCCCTTGGGAGCATAGGCTTTGTTCCTAGTGTTGATGACCATGACGTCTTCTAGCTCTACAAAATATAGGACAATGATAGTAGCTTCTGGTCTATTACCAAATATCTTATCTCTGGCACTCTTCTTTACCTCACATGTGGTTTCCTCGTGGTGTTCCTTGTAGAAGTTACACTGACTTCGAGGCAAGGTAACTTTAGGCTGAAAATTATTTTCAACCGGATTTCTAAAGGGGGGTGCAGAAGAGGATAAAGCTGCAGGGGTGAGAGGGGAGAAAGTTCCCTTCCACTCATATGCTATCATACAATTTTTCATGTCTTGTACTAGTTGTAAAAGGGAGGACATGTCTTTCTGTCTAACCGATTCTCCCTAGGGAAGACTAGTTCTTTCAAGCTATTCTTCATACTCTAAACAAGTATGAAGAGCAGAACCAAGATTATCAAGTGGATTTTTCCTCAAGCCTATGACGGTAGGGGGAAGTAAATGCATTGTAGTAATGCATGAAAGCATATTGGTTATGAGGGCAGATGAGTTCAGGGATTTGATTGTATAACTTGGTGAAATGCAAGTTGAAAGACTTGATAGTCTCACCATCCTTATAGGTGAAGTTGTTGTATTCCCTTAACTTCTAGGCTGGGCTTTTAGATTTCCCATAAGTATATTTGAACCAATAGATTAAATCCTCCCAATTAGATAGAATCTTAGGAGGAAGGTCAAAGAAATCGGCTGCAACCTTTCCTTCCAAGGAATTGATGAATAAGCACATGCATGTATGATTTTCATTGGCCCCTATGTTATGAAAAGCATTAGAAAATGCCACCAGGTGTTTGTTTGTAGTGACAATGTTATTTCCTGAAAACCTAGGAATATGATCTTTAAATTTAGGAAGTGGACAAGTAGCAGGTGCTATTTTAAGAGGAGAGGACACATGCCATAGTGTGGTTGTGGCATCTTCTTAAAAATGAAAAAGCCCATACTTTTTAATGAATTTGGTGGGGTTTTTGGTAGATTGGATAGGGATATGGTGGCTATATAAGCTACCAATCACTGACAAATATGAATACTGTGAAGAGGAAGCACTTCCAGTGCCACTAGAGCCACCACTAGATGCCATCTTGTGGATGATAGATGAGGAAAAGAAAGACGAACGGGATGAATTAGAAAAATTCCTCCTTAGAGTACTTTGTTGGGCATATAACACAACGTTTCTTCTTCCTATTTCAACAATAGGATTGATTTCAGGTGACAAGCCTCTTCTTCTTCTAGAAGCATGAGAGTCTAAGGACATGAAAGAAAGGCCAAAACTGAAGAAAAAAGAAGGTTACTTCTGATTTCTACGCTGTCTACATCTAGCTTCCAATCGTTCTTGAGCGCTAATATCTCGTTCAATTTCTGCCCAAGAATGGTTAAGCTCAACATGGGTATTAGCAGTGTCTAAAATGGTATTAAACAAATTCAAAGCAATGCTGGTCTGATCTTGAAGACCGGGCTCAATATTGGGCTACCTTGCAATAGACACCATCATTAAGAAATAAAACAATCAAAGAATCAATATCATAAAAATAGATGTATCGATGGAAATCGAGTATAAAAATTAACTAGAGAGATATCAAAGATCTCCCCAATATGGTCGCCAAATAAATGTTGAGGAAAATATATGAAATGATCTTACTCAAGCATTTTCAAATTTTGCTTGGCTAAAGAAAAATAGACAGGAATATCACCCTATGTTTATAGGCAACAAAAATAACATCCTAACTCACAAGTATTGGTTACAAGTGCTTAGTCTAGTTTTTTATCAGAAAAAATATTGCTGGAAATTCACTTTTTATATGATTTTCTGAATATAACAGTTGCTGAAATAAATGTAGAGATAGAAGCAAAGAAACCAAAATGATAATCAAGATAGATGATACATAAAGAAATCCTTTATTTCATTCCAATTCACCAAAGAGTCATTATTTTTACAAAATTTCCTACATAAATTTCGGACCAAAGTCAAACTTAGACATCCCCAATGGAACATACAAAAGGACCTCTGACAGAAAATAAAAAACTGAACTCTAAAATCTGGATCAGCTTGCCATATATTGCTTCCCACTCGACTCTACACAATAGCCTTTGTCAGTCATTAAAACTAATTCACAAACAAACAAGTCTACACAGGCTATCAAAGATAGATCAACACCTCTGAAAAACAAGTGTCTGAATGATGTAATTCAACCCTGAATCTTGTTGTCTACAATAAGACCCTACTATCATAAAAAATAATTAGGCTTGTGATAAATTAAAGAATGAATGAAAGATGAACTATCTCAACATAAACTCAAAGAGAAAACCTTAGTATGCTTCTCCTTCTATCCTCCTCTTGTTCCTTCCTTTCCTTTTTCCTTTAAGAAAATTAGAATTGGTTGAAGTAGTTGAACCACGTCATTAGTTAAGTTAATTAAAAGACTCAACCAAATTTTTAGTTAGGGGGAAAAGTAATAATCATAATAAGGGTTATAAATAAATAATAGCTAGTAGGTGGGACCCCTTGTGACTCCTTTTAGCTCTTAACAATCATAACATACTATTTAATTAAGCAAAACACCCCTCCTTGTGACTCCCATCATCATATTAACATTTGAAAATTTATCTCAAAATATTTGAAATTATTTTCAAAAAAATATATTACTCATATATCCAAAAAACACATGTTGTCCAAAATTTCTAAAGTCAACTGTCATCAACAATAAATAACATAAAACTCAAAAACCATATTTCCCACTCTGAGATGCAATATTTCCTTGATTGTTGCTATCACCCTTCGATTTTTATGAATTTACCTTTGGCTGTGTTGATCCTTTAGGCCTAATCTTGTTGATCATGTGAGAACAATCATACCTCAACTGCATTCAGGAAGACACAGATTTATCAAAGCAGTTGGAGGGTGAGGAAGGGGCAGAAGTGGATTTTCCTTTGTCAAGGGTATGGTAGGCCTCGATTTTCAACCTTTTTCTAGCATGAGAGGACTAAATTGGTGAGTGGACAGGTGCATCTTGGGTGATCTAGTTAATGGGTGGAGGCACAGGTAAGGACAAATTGGGCCAACCACGATGTTGGGAGATTTCCAGGTGGAGAATATCTTGTGATCCATAATTTTCAGAAACCTCGGGTTGCAATGAGACATGAGGGGGAATGAGAATACCAGGGGCTTATGGAGCTTGGAAGGGAGGCCTTTCGGGCCTAGGTTGGACAACTCCTTGCCCAATCCAATTGAAAAATCCAGCTTGAAACAACTGGCCTAACTCTTGTGATTCAACGTCAAAGGGTATGGATAACTTTGCCCTTCTTGGGCCTATGTTCCAATTACCTCTCCCTCGGTTGCCTCTGTCATGGCTACCTCGATTGAAAAAAACTCATTCCTGCATGCATGATTTATTAGAAAATAGTCCTTTTAAAAGCCATACATGACAACTCTTTAAAAATATGAAATATATTTTGGCTCAACAACTTATTAGATGCATGCAAGCCAATCGATATAATTTGTTTAACTATTGTTGATGAGCAGCAGGTGAAAAAAGGTTTTGGGATATGTGAAGGGTTTGTATTGAGCGAAAAATGATAAAATGAGGGGGAAAGAAACATGGTTACTACTCAAATACCACAACAATGAACTATAATGCAAATCGAAGGAAATATCACTGTAATCCAATCAAGAATTTGCGACTCCAAACTTCTTCACTACATAATTCCTCTTGACTGTAATTAAATTTTAGAACAAGGAGTGAAAAATGAATGTGGGAAGGTGAGGGGGTTGTAATTAGTAGAAAGAAAAATAATGGTGGGGAAAGAGAGCGGGTATTGTTCATAAAATAAATTAAGTAATCCATACAATCATTCCAAATCAATGTAAAAAGATCAACACCAACCAAAGTGATCACTGTGCCAAAAGAACAATTACTGTGTAAAATTTAAACAATTATGTGCATTAACTTGCTCACTGTTCATAGTCAATCTGTAACACAGTGTCACCAAAACAAGACAATATGCATTACACAACAACCTGTATAGGAGCTCTTCTCTTCTCATTTATCCATTTAACATTTTAGAACAATTTCCAAATGAATACACAGTCAATTACTTCCACTCTGTTCAACGCCAACTCATCAACCACTGCCAATTATTTCAATCATCAAATATAGACACAAAAATCATGCTTGATCTCATCCTCTAATTCGTTTAATAGTTATATTGTAATGAAATTATACTGTCACAGATCCCATGCTTATCTTTGCTGGGAAACATGATATTCATCAATACACATAATGGGCAACCACATACATCCATCAATATTTTAAACACAAAGACCTTGACTTGTTATTTAAACTCACAGGAAACCATCACCATTTAACATGTTATACCGTGAAACACACAGAAATTCAACAAAACCCAAGAGCACTTCTGTGACTGCACAGGTCCAACTACCTTGAATCTAAACAACCATAATACTGGACTATCAATAAATATAGTGAGGTAGCAACAATAAGCGTCATCAAATTGCAACAAAACCATTTTGTTTTAAAACCCCGTGACCATCTCTGAGGGTGTGACCAATAATATCCATAGAATACATAGTGGATGGCCATACCATAATCCACAATTGCAATACTCCCATGGAAATTAAAAAACACAGTCATAATAATCAACAACTCAACCTAACATGCTGTAGGAACACCACACATACCCACACATCACGCGCGAAGCAATGCTGTGACTTAATCAATTAAAAACAATGTTGGGTTATCAATTCAATAATCACAAGGACATCGATTGTGTATTCGATTTAACAAATCATCCAATCAACCATGCTTAACTTATCCATTCAATTATAATAACAAATGCAGTGACTAGATACCAAAACCAACACCACTATCACACAATCAATGGGGCAAGCCAGTAATCAACTCTGTCGACAATACCCCACTAATCCATAAAAACCCACAGTATACCCGACATGCCATAACGGTCCTCTCTAACAACACTCGGGCTTGAGAAATGAAGGGTTTTCTCCATGGACCAACACAGGGAGGCTAGAGTCGAATTCTCTTATTAGTTAAAACCTCCGAGACCAACGGTGCACACACAGGGTATACCACAATTGACTTTACAGACAGGATGACAATTCCTATGACAGGAGAGGTTATGAAAAGATGAGAAAGGCTCCATTTTGGCCCTGTAACAATACTTAGCACAGGCAGGGTATAACCCTCGTGGCTCTCCCAACCAACCAACTTACAACGCTGAGATGAAACAAAGCCGAGAAGAAGTAATATAACCCACTGCATGACCATTAGTAGCTTGAACAACCCAATACCCAAGTTAACAATGCATAGTGACACAAGGTGCTTCCAACCCATTAAACCCCATAAAATCCAAAGACTGGGTATCATGATACGAATGCGTGAATACAACCAACCACTCTAGACCAAACGAAACCCTCCAAATAAAACCAACAAGGATGACAAAGAGCCTTTATGGCTGCTAATACTCAAAACGACCAGTAACACTGTGACCTTAAACATTATCGCACTGAAAGCCACCAACGATTCATTCCAAAAAATATCACAATTTTACACAGTTTCCATACTTAAGGAAAGCACAAATCAATACATCTGATCCAATATCTATTTCATAACCAAAGCAGACTCATGGATGCGGAAAAAAAAGACATATCTGTAATCAAAATCACCTTAAAAATGCGAGTTGGCCGAGCGATTCTCCCTCTGCTTGAAAGTCAGAGCCTAACCACAGAAACACATTTGAATAATAGCCGACTAGGGTGGCAGCCAGTGGAAGGAGTAAGGGTGACGTGCAGTAAATGCACGCTGCCTCCATCCCAGTCAATTAATTCCTTAGTACACGCCATCAAGCTTCCATTAACTTATTCAATTAAACCATGTATTGAAACCATCACCCACTAATTGCCAATAGCGCGACCCATATCAAATTCATCAATTTCAAACTTATGCCATAACATAAATCAACCATATTTCAGATAACTCAATCAAATCACATAGCTATTAACTTTTTAGCTAGGATCTATCAACGACCATTTCAATTTCAATGCATGTAGAGTGGTATATTAACATAGTTTAATTCCTTCTTTTTTCATTTTTTTATATTTCTTTTTCCCTTTCCCAACTTGTCTTTATGTTTTGTTACTAACATGTCTCTTATGCAGGTGTCCCATTAACGGATCCAAGAATAGATAACAATTATAACAATGGATAACATAGGTCGTTGTGACATAAAATTTGAACCTAGAGCAACGGAAAAAGAACATATAGCATGCCTTGTCCATCATCCAATTGTCACCATTAGAACCAACACATAATAGGCCCTATCCATCACCAATAAAATAAGATCTCATCAACCATGTAAGCAGTGTCGAACAATGGAACAACATCAAATAAGATCCCAATATTATCTCCCAATCTACAAGGGGGTCCCACCTACTAGTATTATTCTTATTGTATCTTATAATAATAGGCTTTAGCAATACTTTGGGGGCATAAAACCTCGTTGCGATTTTTAATCATCAACATGGATGTAGATACTTCACAAAAGGAATTTGTTACCAGATCTTAAACAAGTTGATTTGGATTTCTGTGAACACTGTGTTTATGGAAAACAAAAGAGAGTTAGATTTATCAAGGTTGGAAAGGAAAAGAAGAGTGAAAAGTTATATTTTGTGCATACAAATGTATGGGGACCAAATCAGGTATCATCCCTTGGTGGATCTTGTTTTTATGTTACTTTTATTGATGATGCAACCAAAAAAACTTGGGTTTATTGCACTTGGAAAGAATCTGTTTTTTTTTTTTAACTTTTAAGAAATGGAAAGCTTTGGTTGAGAATGAGATAGGAAAAAGGTTGAAGTGTCTCAGATCATACAATGGAGGTGAATACTGCAGCAAGGAGTTTGATAATTACTATTCATACCATGGAATTCGTAGAGAGAAGATGATTCTAAGAACACTACAAGAAAATGGCGTGTCATAAAGGATGACCATGACAATCATGGAACATGCAAGGAGTATGAGATTGCATGTTGGGTTTCCCTTACAGTTAAGGGCAGATGTTGTAGATATTGATGTTTACTTAATAAACATTGGGCCTTCAATTTCTTTGGATGGTGGCATTCCAAATGAGGCATGGACATGTAAAAATGTAAACAACTCATTTATGAAGACTTTTAGTTGTGAAACATTTGTCCATATTGATAAAGAAAATAGAACAAATCTCGAGGATAAATCCAAGAAGTGTACCTTTATTTGATACAATGTTAATGATTTTAGTTATTGCTTATGGGATTATGAAAATCATAAAAACATTAGGAGTACAGATGCGGTATTCAATGAAAAGGTCATGTACATAGATCAATTATAAAGAAAGAAACAAGAAAATGAAAAAACAAAATACATAGTGCTTTGATGAAATCAAAGAAAAATAAATTCAAAAGGTACTAGAAAAGAAAAAAGTACAACAACAAGAGAAACATGTACCTCAAACTCCTGCAAGTGTTGTTAGAATATCTACCATGTTAAGTAGACCTTCTGAACTATACTCTCCTTCATTGTATTATTTATTGTTGACTAAATTTGGTGAACCAAAAAGTTATGAAGAGGAAATACACATAGACACTAAAAAGAAGTGGGAGCAAGGCATGAAAGAGGAAATGGATTCCTTGGTAAATAACCAGACTTGGGACTTGGTTTAGTTTCCTATAGGAAAGAATATCATTGCATAATAAATGGGATTACAGATTGAAGGAAGAACATGGAGATAAAAGATGTACAAGGCTAGACTTGTTGTAAAGGGGTTTGCACAAAATAAATGTATAGTTTTTGATGAAATATTTTCTCCTATTGTTAAAATGACTTCAATTAGGACTATTTTAAGTCTTGTGGCAGTAGAGGATTTTCATCTTGAACAATCAGATGTAAAACCAACTTTTCTCGATGGAGATTTGGAGGAAGACATTTATATGCAATAACCATAGGGGTATGAGGTCAAAGGAAAGGAGAATTTGGTATGCAGTTCGAAGAAGAGCTTGTATGTCCTAAAAAAATCTCCAAGGTAGTGGTATTTGAAGTTTGACAGGTTTATGACAGAACAAGGTTATAGTAGATGCCATTCTGATCACTGTGTTTGTTTTAATAGGGTATAAAATGGAAGCTATATTATCTTTATATTGTATGTATATGACATGCTTGTGGAAAGGTTTAACATGCATGATATACATGTGCTCAAACATAAATTAGCTAATTCATTTGCAATGAAGGATTTGGGTACTGCAAAGAAAATCCTTCGTACGAGAATAACAAGAGATAGGAAAAATTCCAAATTGACATTATCTCAGAGTGAGTACACAAAGAAGGTGTTGGAGAGGTTTAGGATGCATAATACAAAACCAGTTAGTACACCTTTGGACAATCATTTCAAATTAACCAAGGAAATGTGTCCAACGACACATGAGAAGATAAAATACATGTCGAGGGTCCTTTATTTGTCAACAATTGACAACTTGATGTATGCTATGGTGTGAACAACACCAAATATTCCACATACAATGGGATTTGTGAGAAGGTATATGAACAATCCATGTAAATAACATTGGGAGGTTGTTATAACCCAAGGGAAAGAATATACAGGCCTACATGTACATGTAATGTGTAAATATATATGTAATATGGTTGGCCTAGTAGTAAAGGGGCCTCATGTACAAGTGTGAAAAAATATATATAACAGATCATGTATTCATTATTGTGAGAAGGGAATTGTGAAGTATGAAAGGTAATTGGTTATTTGGAGGGAGTTCCCCTATTCTTTAAGGAGTTATTATGTAACTTATCTATATTGGAGTTGTGCTTCATGCTCATAATTATTGATATAAAATTATGAAACTTGTACCATAAATACTAAAGACTGTCTGCTATCCAATGCAATAGGTCTCACACAATTTGGATCCTCTCTGAAGAAGATATGACTATTTTACCTGAAACACTTGTTTGTGACTAACTCATAGGACTAGTCAGCTACCCTATATTCCATAGGGTGTATCTAGGAAATTATGACGACCCAAAAGATGGAAGTTTTACCAAAGATACTTTGATATTTCATTATGCTCTGATTCCAAATGTAATGAATAATTGTGCGTGGGAAACTTTGTACAAGTTCACTCTCTGGGAAAGGGAAAAATTAAGCAAGCAGAGGAAGTAAAATGGATTCTTAGNTTGAGAGGAACTACTACTCATGCATTATGTTTTGGAGGTTCAAACACTATTCTACAGGGATATGTTTATTCAAATATGGAAGGTGATAAATATAACAGGAGGAACACCACAAGGTATGTTTTTATTGTAGGTGGAACTGCGGTAAGTTGGATTTCGAAACTGCAAAAGGTTGTTTCACTTTCAACAATACAAGCAGAGTATGTTGCTGCTATAAAGGCTAGTAAAGAGATGATTTAGTTACAAAGGTTTATGGAGGAAATGGAAAAGAAGCAAGAGAATAATAGGTTGTACTGTGACAGCCAAAGTGTCATTCATCTTGCAAAGAAATTAACCTTCAATTATAATACTAAGCATATACAAATCATGTACCATTTCATACGATCTTTTTTGGAAGATGGACAACTGAAGTTGGAAAAGATACATACTAGCCAAAATCCTACAGACATGTTGACAAAAGTAGTGACAAGGGAGAAACTGAGTTCCTTCTTAGTTTCAGTTGGTCTTCAAGCATGAAGGTGAAGATGAGAAATTTTCTAGGTCTAAGGTGGATTATAGTCCAACATGTACAACAATAGTGGAGTTGTTGTGATGAGTCTCCAAGTGGGAGATTGTTGGTTGTGGAGCCTGATAATCTTCCTGATTTAGAGGTCTTGTTTTAGTCGTGTTTGNCCATGGCGGGGGATTAGGGGGAAATGCTCCCGGAGTGAAATATTGGGAAAAATTTCCTTGTAAAATATTGTAATTTTGTAGTCAATCTGGATTGTTCATTATAAGGTCGCAGATATGAAGGTAGAATTTATGTTAGGGATTTATGATCTAAAAGGAAACCCTCTTTAATGTATGAGGGAATTGTATTGTGGTTGTGTGAGGTGAGTGAATATTGTATTATGAGAGAGGAGACTATGAGAAAAATAAGAGGAAGCTAAAGCATGTATGATGTAGGTTGTATCCCTTCATTTATTGGATAATAATAAAGGACGGACCTGAAAAGTTCTCTGGTGGATATATCCAACACTGAGTGAAGTACATATATCTGTATCTCAATTGTATTGTGTATCTTATGTGTTTTATTTGTTTTATTTTCGTATTTTATTTTATTTCATTTCTCTGCGATCCTAGTTTTCTAATAGATTGCAATATTAACGGAAGAAAAAAATCAACAAATTCAATTATACCCATGTCACATATTGTTAATCATTTGTTCTTTTTGGATTTGCATCTAGGTTTTCAAGAAATCCAATAGATCCCATTCTATCCAAGTGTGTAACAACTATTCACAAGATGATACTAAATAATATTTGATAATTTAAACACATGCATTAAGTATAAACAAAATTTTATTCTTTCATAGATGGAATAACCTACAACATATTCATAACTCTTTTACAATTTTTCCAATGCTAAATATTCTGAATTTGAATCCAAATATACAAATCTAAATAAGAAGTTAAGTTTACAATTAAAATATTAAAATAGAAACATAACAAAATATACTAGGTGAAATATCTCCTCCATAGTCTGTTGAAGATGACCATTTGCAATGTAGTCCTTCTAGTGGTAGGAAGATGTTTCCAAGCATTCCTTTTTTTCCATTTTCCTAGAGGGAAACAATGGAATCCTCCCATCCAACTAGGAGCCTAGTCGACTTCCCAGCTTCAATAAACCTTTAAGTTTCTTGGCCCTTCGTGCCCATGACTCCAAGAACAACAAATCACATATGCTCTAAGAAGACTATCACTAGAATTATATATTCCAAGAATTACCTAACCTTTCAACCTCCCTTAATCACCACTTCCTCTTCCTATTTATCAAGTTTCCACAACCCCTTCCACAAGTATCCTCAATCACCCTCATTATTAGGCATCAACCTCCTTTAGTTAGAGTTTTTGGAAAAGTTAAAATACACTAAAATATAAATGACTTAGATAAAATATCCATAAATAAAATGTAAGGCCTTTCTTCTTATGCTAGCTTATAAATGAAACTTGACAATTTTCCCCAAAATGTACATGTGACAACCCACCATACCCATTTAATTCATCATACCAACCATCAATAAAAGTCAAGGAAGATATTTAATTCTACTAGATATTTTGTATGTAATATAATTTACATAGTCATTAGACCATTCAATTAAATAGTTAATAACCTAGTTTAATAATTAATGTTGGGTATGTGTTATATTATTTGCACGAGTAGTAGTGTCTACGTTGCGCCAGATGTGCATGGGGGTTTGAGGGGTGCAGGGGGTTTGGGGGAAACACCCCCGATATTTTTTTTCCTTGGGAAACATGTTGCATTTTGCCTCATTTTTCATGTTGACTCGATTTTCATGTCCATTGTTGGGCAGTTTTTCGGCACATTGTTTTTTCCGATGGTTTTCTATTTCCGGTTAAGGAATTAGGGTTGTTGACTAATCCAGGTCATTGGGTTAGGGTTTTGGATGCCACTGGATCCTATATGTATATTGTATTGTAAACAATGTATCACAATGAATGAATATAGAATATGTTGGTTTTCTTGGTTTGGGTTTCAAGGGAAAAAATCTTCGTGTAATGTTTTTATTTTCCATTGTATCTTTTCTGTTCTTTTACTGAAAATCTGTTTGCAGTAAATATTGTACAAGATTAAAATCTACATTTGGTGTCAAAGCTTTGTTTCCTTGAGGGGGACGCCTTTGTGGTCAAGGGTTTCGCTCGAGACTATGATAAGCCTTGTTACAATGGGAGATATGTGGTATTTATTTTTCAAGTGAAAATAAATGGTGAGCAATTCGAAAATGGAGATCGATAAGTTTAATGGGTAAAGTTTTGAGCAATGGAAGCTCAATATGGAAGATCTTTTGGTGGACAGATATCAATGGATCATGGTAGATACAGGTTCTGTACCTACATGAGCTTCAACATATGACTGGAAAAAGTTGGATTGAAAGGCAAAGAGAAAAATCCGACTGTGTCTCTTAGATTCAGTATTACTGAATGTGTCAAAGGAAGCTACAACCAAGGATTTATGGGATAAGTTGGGGAAGTTCTATAAGTCTAATTCCCTAGTAAATAAACTATTCCTGAGAAATAAGTTGTATAATCTGAGGATGAGAGATGGAGACTTGGTGGCAGAGCATTTTAAAGTCAGTTAGTATCTATTAAGATTAAAATTTCAGATGAATATAAGTGTATCTATTTACTGTGTTCTTTACCAGACTCATGGGATAGTCTGGTTGTGGCCATAGATAGTAATAAAAATGCCTTGAAGTTTGATGAAGTGGTCTCATCCTTGTTGTCAGAGGAGAAGAGACAGAAGAACATGGAAGGATAGAGCACAAAAACATTATTTGCAAGAGGACGCTCCCACGAAAGAAACATATCTAAGTTCTCAAGTGGGAGATATAAGTCTAAGGGTAGATCTAAATCTCCTGGAAAGTTTGTAAAGGTATGTTGGAGATGTGTAAAAGAAGGGCTCTACAAGAAGCAGTGTAGATACAAAGTTGAGGAAAAGAAGGGCTATGAAGAATCTCCTTCTACAGAAGAAAATACCTCCAAGGAAGCAGGAGGGGATGTGTACTTGGCTTCTTCAAACACACATGCAGGTCATGAGGCATGGTTGGTTGACTCAGGTGCATCCTTTGATATGACTCCCCACAGGGAGTGGTTATATGAATATGAAAGGTATGATGGAGGTAATGTTTTCCTAGGTGATGACTTGACAAAACAAATCATAGGTTGAGGAAAAGTCAAGTCGAGTCTCGTAGATGGAAGGATTAGAACACTACCTAGTGTTCTGCACATCCTAGGATTGGCTAGAAATTTAAT
The DNA here is from genome assembly GCA_010110895.2 of Picea sitchensis. Lineage (NCBI taxonomy): Eukaryota > Viridiplantae > Streptophyta > Pinopsida > Pinales > Pinaceae > Picea > Picea sitchensis. The sequence goes on from SNQJ01S0000424.1 coordinate 255,226, forward strand.
TTTTGTAAGAAAAAAGGATGATGCAGGGGTAAAAACAATATTTGAAAAGGAAACCTACAGGATGGTTTGAGGAGAAATGGTTTTTTTGAAGGGAGTTCGGTTTGGAACTATTTATAGAATGCAAGGAAACACTATTAGTGATGGGTGTAATAGTTCCATTGTTCCTGATATTGGATTTGAAGAAGAAATAAATCCTACGGTCTCTAGAGAAAAGGTTATGTTGTGGCATCAAATACTAGGGCATATCAGAGAGAAGGGTCTTCGACTACTACACGGTAAAGGTATGGTTGAAGGCATGTCTAACTTCTCTCTGGATTTTGATTTTTGTGAACATTGTGTATATGGGAAGTAGAATCAGGTAAGATTCTCCTCTGGTGCAACGAGGGTAGAAGGAATTTTACAGCTAGGTCACTGTGATGTTTTTGGAACCGTGTCGGTCCCATCATTGGGAAAATCTATGTACTATGTCTCATTTATAGATGACTTCTCGAGGAATACTTCGATATATTTCCTCAGGAATAAATTTGAAGTCTTATTCAGGTTTAAAGAGTTTAAAACTCTTGTTGAGAATCAAACAAAGAAAATAATTAAGGTGTTGAGGACAGATAATGGCAAAGAGTTCTCCAGGAATGAATTTGAAGAATTATGTAAGAAGTGCGGTATAGCAAGGAAGAAGAATTCTCCATATACACCTTAGAAGAATGCAGTTGTAGAAAGGATGAACAAGACGTTGATGGAAAAAACAAGGTGCATGCTTAGTGGTGTCAGGTTAGGGAAAGAATTCTGGGAAGATGAAGTGGGTACTGCATGTTACCTGGTCAACAAATCACCCTCATTAGTGTTGTATGACAAGACTCCAAAAGAGGTATGGACTGGTAAGAAAACTTCTCTCACACATCTCAAGGTATTTGGTTGTGATGCATATGTTTATGTTCCAAAGGAAAACATGAGTAAGCTACATAAGAAGGATGAAAAGTGTATCTTTATTGGATATAAAGATGGTCTCAAAGGTTATAAGCTTGGGAACTTAGAAACTAAGAAGGTAGTGTATAGCCGAGATGTGGTATTTAGATAAATAAAGGATGTTGTTAAATTGGAATTCCTACCAAGTAATAAAGAATCGGAGAAAATAGAGTTTGATTTAAAGGATGATGAATTAGACTCTACAGAAGAACAGGAATCAGAAGAAGAAGATCCTCATACTCCAGTATTGAGGATATCGGTTCGAGAAAGAAGGCTACCAAAAAGGTATACTTCATATGATTTCCATTCAAACTTTGCTTTGTATATTATTGATGATGATCCTAGAACTTTCTGGGAGGCAATGGATTCAGAGGATGGGAATATCTAGAAAAATTCCATGGACGAAGAAATGACAACCTTGGATAAGAATGAGGCCTGGGATCTAGTGGAGTTTCTGAATGGAAGAAATCCCATTGGTAGAAAATGGGTATTTAAAAATAAGATGAATGTAGAAGGAAATGTGGAGAAATACAAAGTTCAGTTAGTAGCAAAGGGTTATTCCCAGGTTGAGGGAATTGATTTTGCTGATATTTTTTCTCCTGTTGCCAAGTTAACCTCTATAATATTTATGTTATCTGTTGTTGTTGCATTTGATTTTGAAGTAGAACAGATGGATGTGAAGACAACATTCCTACATGGGGATATGGAAGAAGAAATCTATATGAAGCAGCCAAAAGGATTTACTGTGAAGGGAAAGAAGGAGTTAGTATGCAAGTTGAAAAAGTCTCGGTATGGTTTAAAACAATCACCAAGGATGTGGTATCAAAAATTTGATACTTATATGTTGGGACTTAGTTTCACAAGAAGAAAAGAGGACCATTGTGTGTATTTTAAATTAATTGGTGATCATTTGTTTGATTTAGTATTGTATGTGGATGACATGTTGCTGATAGGAAACACCAACGAGATTATCAAGGATGTGAAAACTCAGTTGTCCTCTAAATTTGACATGAAGGATCTCGGTGCTTCAAATTTCATTTTGGGCATGTAAATTAAAAGAGATCAGAAAAAGAGGAAACTTTGGTTAAATCCAAGAAAATATGTCGAGAACATATTGCAGCGGTTTAATATGCAGGAATGTAAACCGATCAAGTTTCCTATTCTTGTTAGTGTAAATGTATCTACGGATCAGTGTCCCAAGACACAGGAAGAGAAGGAGGACATGTATCGTGTTCCATATGTGATTGCATTGGAAGATTGATGTATGCAATGGTCTGTACTAGACCAGACATTTCACATGCAGTGGGAGTTTTGAGTAGGTATATGTCAAAACCAAGGAAGGAGCACTGGACAATAGTAAAAAGGGTTTTCAGGCATTTGTGTGACACTACTAGCTATGGATTGTGAAACCAAGGAAGACCAGGATTGGACATAGTGTTGGATATACATGGCTTTGTGGATGCAAACTGGGCTGGAGATCTGGTTCGTAGGATATATACTAGTGGGTATGTGTTTAACCTGTTTGGAGGAGCAATAAGTTGGATGAGAAAAAGACAGGGTGTAGTGGCACTTTCAACTACAAAAGATGAATACATGGCACTCACTCATGCAAGTAAGGAATAAATATGGTTACAAAGATTGTGTTAAGGTATTGGGTTGGTACAACAAGTTGTAAGGATAGATTGTGACAGTCAGAGTGCAATTTTTCTGGCAAAGAACCCAAATTATCATTCAAAGACAAATAATATTGATATTTAATATCACTTTGTGAGAGACATGGGTGAAGAAAAAAAATTGTTGGTGATGAAGGTGGAAACTTTGAAGAATGTTGCACATTCATTAAAAAAATCTTTGAGCACTGAGAATTTCTCTTGGTGTAGAGAATCCATAGGCATTGCTGCCTTGGATTGTTGAATATGTAAGCTTGTAATCCCCTGTATGCAAAGAAAACAACAAGTTGGAGAATATTGGGTATGTGTTATATTCTTTGCATGAGTAGTAGTGTCTATGTTGTTCTAGGAACGCAGGGGGGAGAAATCCCCCCAAGTGGGGGTTCAGGGGAAGCACCCCCGATAATTTTTTTCTTTGAGAAAGGTGTCACATTTTTTCCTTGTTTCTCGTGTTACCTCGATTTTCATGTCCATTGTTGGGAGGTTTTTCGGCACATGGTTCTTGCCAATGGTTTTCTATTTCTAGTTAAGGAATTAGGGTTGTTGACTATTCTAGGTCATTGGGTTAGGGTTTTGGATGTCATTGTTGTGGTGGGAAATCCCCCAACGGACTAACATTTAGGGTTATATTATGCATGCAGATAAGACCGAAAGAATCCTACATTCTACCATCGTCCTAGACCTAATACCCATTTCTTTTAAGCAAATACATGGTTAAATGAACATACCTTGTTCTGGATGTTCGATGCCGATCCTTTTTTATGCTTGATCGCTTGCTAGAAGCTATCCTCCCAAGACTGAAATGCATACAAAACAAGCAACAAACTCTACATGCATTTGTTCTATAGATTAATGGGTTAGAGCTTGATCGCTTGCTAGAAGCTATCCTCCCAAGACTGAAATGCATACAAAACAAGCAACAAACTCTACATGCATTTGTTCTACAGATTAATGGGTTAGAGATTCAAACATATATTCACTAAACTATGAAGAACTCATATAGTGGGATGGGAAAAGCATTTCTTTATTATTAACTTTAATGAA
>SNQJ01S0000424.1:258912-272252 GCA_010110895.2 Picea sitchensis
CTGTCGTGTGAGAGCTTGCTCAAGCAATAGATTGATAGGATCGTCTGCTCCGTCATTTTTCTTTTCTTCTGCCATTGAGGGTTTCTTGGGTGTGCGAGAGTGATTGTCTTCAAGAGAGACAAGCTCGAGACCCAACTTGCTATACTCAGACCTCGTCGGGGACATGCATTGAAAAAAATGATCAAGAGCAGCTTGCTCTGATACCACTGATCCAGATTATTTTTGGCACGAAATGAGATCGGAGATATAATAAAGAAATGCACAGAGATATTGCAGGTATTCAACAATATAACAGAAATGTATCAGAGATGCAACCATAAACACAAATATACATTAATACACGATTTCTATTAATCAAAGAAATGTATAGAGACTGTAAAAATACAGAGTGAAAGACTCGCTAGAATGGTGGCAGCTTATCTCTGAGAAGAGATGTGACGGCTACTCGCATTCACAAGAAGATGATTACAATGAGGCTCAGAAGGCCTTTTTACAATAGACGGGAATGTCAAAAGTCCTAGACATCCAAAAACCTAACCCTAGAAGATGAAGCGCCAAAAGTCATGTGGGCCCCGTTTGGGTAAGTTAGTACATCAACTTCCTGGGGTCGTAACGTTTGCATACGATCTTCATTTTAGGCGTGTGATAGCTTGTTGGAAAGGTATCATCGAGGAGATTCATTTTGGGGGATCAATCATACCTTTGGCTATCATTGAGAACCTTGATCTCGAAAAACCTTCATTTAGGCCCTCAAAATGACCCTGGAAGTTAAAACCTGCTAAAAATAGTAAATTGCCAAAATTGCCAGAAAGCCGTTTTGAGAAAAGAAAACCAACCCGTGACTATAACAGATGAAGACTGGGATGAGATTGATGTGAGAGCACTGAGTGCCATACACCTGTGTTTGGCCGATTATGTTCTGTTCAAAATTGTTGCGGAGAAGACAACAACCAGTTTGTGGACGAAGATGGAAAGCTTGTATATGACGAAATCCTTGATGAACAAGATCTTCCTGAAAAGACTATTGTACAGTTTGCGCATGAAGGAAGGTACGAAAATAGCTGATCATTTAAATACTTGTAATACTCTTTTAGTCCAGTTGACTAGCATGGGAGTAAAATTTGAATATGAAGATAATGTGATTACATTATTATGTTCTTTTCCCGAGTCATGGGATCACTTTATTACCTCTATTAGTTTCAGTTCAACAGAAAGTATTGAGTTTGATTTTATTGTTGGAGATTTACTGTTTGAGGAAACAAGGAATAAATCCAATTTTGAAGCCTCTACATCTGAGGTGATGGTGGTCAGAGGAAGACCTAAGGAAAGAGGACATTTTCAAAGGGATTTCTCTCGGTCAAATTCGAAGGGAAAGAAGAGAAAACTTAAGTGTTGTTATTGTGGAAAATCTGGACACCTGAAGAAGGATTGTTGGAAGAGACGACAAGCCTCCAAATAATATCCTCCAAAAGAGACGAAGGAAACAAATGCAACCAAAATAAGTTTAACAATAGGTTCAGGTATGGCTGATGAAGTTTTATCAATTAGTGTTGTTTCATGATATGATAAAAAATGGTTATTAGATTCTGGTTCTTCAAATCACATGTGTCTTCATAGACAATGGTTTATTACTTACCAGTCTATAGATGATGGAATTGTTTACACGGGAAATGATATATCATGTAAAGTTGTGGGAATTGGTAGCATTCAAATTAAGATGTTTGATGGATCTGTTAAGATACTAACTAATGTGAGACATGTACCTAAGCTGAGGAAGAACCTAATATCTTTGGGTGATCCGGATTTTATGAGAAGAATGAAATGACTACAGATTATTACCAGATGCTTAACACAACATAATAGAGATACAATAAAATTGGTTTTCTATTCAATAAGGAAATAAGCTGAAACTGTAAAATGCAGCGGAAAACAAGCTTGCTAGAATGGTGGCAGCTTATCTTTGAGAAGAGATGTGATGACCATGCTCATTCACAAGAAGATCATTACAATGAGGCTCTCAAGGCCTTTTTACAATAAACAGGAGTTTCAAAAACCCTAAACATCCAAAAACCTAACCCTAGGAGATGAAGTGCCAAAAGTCATGTGGGCCCCATTTGGGTAAGTCAGTACATCAACTTCCCGGGGTCGTAACTTTTGCATACGATCTTCATTTTAGGCGTATGATAGCCCGTTGGAAAGATCTATTTGAGGACTACAACAGTTACACAAAATTTTATGATTGCAACATACCACAAAAAATGTCGTTTAGGGCCTCAAAATGGCTCCGGAAGTTTAGGACCCGAAAAACTGCTAAAAATAGTAAATTATCAAAATTGCTAGAAAGATGTTTTGAGCCAGCTAGAAAAGGTGGGTGGCCACCAATATCCACCTGGATCAATCCTCCATCCTTAGGAAGCATTGGTCTCCATTGCGTTGAGTTCCCCCATAAGATGAGGAAATGTCTGTTGAATTTGGCCCCAGGTGAGCCACTTGCCTTGGTGCAGGAGTTGCCCTGCTTTGACGACTCAATAAAGTTGGATCCTTTGTTGTTGAGTGCCCTTGATCTGTTTGTCCACAATATGATCAATGGATGCCTATTGTATGCAGTCGGGGTTGAGCTCTGTTGGTTTCAGCTGTTCTTCTACGTCTGAGCTGTCCAATAACGGTGGGAAATAAGGCCGAAGGAGGTCCACGTTGAACATTGGGTGTAGGCCAAGGAAAGGAGGAATGTTGAGCACAAAAGTGTTATCCCCCACATCCTTGGTGATGGTGTACGACCCATAATGGAGTGGGAGAAGCTTCCAATGGGGTCCTGTAAGGCGTTCTTTCTGTAAGTGCAACCAAAATTTGTCGCCCACCTGAAACTTATGTGGAACCCGATGTTGATCATGGAGTTGCTTGTACTTGTCATTGGACTTCTGTAGGATATCTTGAACTTGTTGGCGGATGTGTTGGATCCTCTCAATGAATCGGGTGGCTTTTTCAGCCTCAGTTCGAGCAGGAGAGGAGTCAGTCGAGGTGACCTCAAGGGGAAGTGCAACATCTATGGGACCCAATGGTTGGAATCCCAACCCCACCTAAAAGGGGTTGTGGTCGGTTGAGCTACGTAGGGCTCAGTTGTATCTATGTTGGACATAGGGAAGAATCTCATCCCATGTGAAAGGGTGCTTGGAATTATGCATGCGAGGGATATGCACGATCATTCAATTTACAACCTCGGTTTGGCCATCTGTCTGGGGGTGGAAGGTCATGGATTTGGTGAGCTTGGTGTCCAGCAGTGACCAGAGGCTCGACCAGAAAATGCTGAGAAATTGACTGTCTCGATCCGAGACAATGGTTTGTGGGATTCCAAAATGTACCCAGACTCATTCAAATAAGATCTTGGCAGTGGCTTCTACTGTGATTCTCTTCTTGCAAGCAATCAGAATTGCCATCTTAGAAAAGCGATTGACAACCACAAAAACACAGTCATTTCCCCGCTTGGTGGATGGGAGGCCCAACATGTAGTCCATTGAGATGGATTCCCATGGTTTGTCAAGAGTAGGAAGAGGGGTGTACATGCCCTATTTCTTAGTGGTTGGTTTGGCAATAGTGTAGGAAGTGCAAGACCTGATATACTTGCTGACCTCCTATCGAAGTTTTGGCCAGTAGAAATTTTTTTGTAGAAATGCCACTGTCTTTTAGACATCGAAGTGTCCTGCCACCTGGCTGTAGTGGGCTTCCCAGATCAACTTCACTCGCTCACTTGAAGGAACGCATATATGGCCCAGATGACACAACAACCCACATGAAGATGGAAATTATCGACAACTGCCTTTGCACCCAACATTTGGTAGGTGGTGGCGAAGTCCGGGTCTGTCTCATAGAGTTGGGGATATCCAGAGGTCTCATAGTTGTGGGAGTCTAGCACTATGGTGAGTGTCGTGACTGGTGGTCTACTAAGGCAATCAACGACGTGGTTGGTGCTTCCTATTTTATACTTGATGTTGAGGTGGAATTGTTGCAAGTATGTGGACCACTTTTGATGGTGATCATTCTGCAATTTTCCCTATGTCTACATGAACTGCAGTGGCTTATGATCAGTGTGGATGAATGTCTCCCTCCCAAGAATGTAATTTCTCCACTGGAAGCAGGCTTGCACAATGGAGTACATTTCTTTGTCATAATTAGGGTACTTATGGACATCTGATAGTGTCCCACTATGATAGGCCATGGGGTGGTCGTGTTGCGTGAGAACGACACACATAGCATAGTCTAAAGCATCGGTCTTAATCACAAAGGGATGTTGGAGGTTTGGTAGTGAAAGTACTGGGGCTGAGCACAAGCATAGCTTCAAATCATCGAATGTGTGTTGTTGGGGCTAGCCCCATGCAAATTTATCCTTACCACCACCACTGCTTATTTTGCTGATGGTCCATGCAATATGGGAGAATCCCAACACAAACTTGCGGTAGAAATTGGCAAGGCCCAAGAAGCTCCAAAGCTCCGTGAGTGTGTTTCGGGCTGGCTGGTCATGGATGACTTGGATCTTGGCTAGATCCACATGTACGCCATGTTGGTCAATGATGTATCCTAGGTAATGTACCCTGTCCATGCCGAAGGATAATTTTTCCAAGTTGGCGTATAGCTTGTACTAACGTAGGGTGTGCAGAACCTACTGAATATGTTGCAAGTGTTTAGCCCAAGTCTTGCTGTAAATGATAATTTCATCAAGATACATCACTACAAAAGTATTGGGTAATGGTCATAGGATATCGTCCATCACCCTCATGAAAGTGCCTGGAGAATTTGTTAGACCAAAGGGCATGACCAACCATTCAAAAAGGCCTTCCTTTGACTTGAAGGCATTCTTCCATACATCTGTCTGTTCTATCAAGACCTAGTGGTAGCCAGACTTCAGATAAATATTACTGAAGTATTTGGCCCCCATGAGTTGATCAAGGAGGTCGTCGATTCAGGGAATCGGTTACCGATTTCTGACTATGATTTTATTCAGAGCCTGATAATCAATGCAAAGTCGCCAGGTTCCATCTTTCTTCTGTACCATCACGATTGGGCTCCCGCAAGGTGATGAGCTAGGACAGATGTGCCCCTTATGGAGAAATTCTTAGATCTGTCGCTTGATCTCCTCATTCTATAACAAAGAGGGGTGATAGACTGACCCATTGGGAAGTGATGCGTCGGGGGTCAGTTCGATGGGGTGCTTGACCTGACAGTGAAGAGGTACCTCGGTAAGTGAGGAGAAGATATCCAAGTATTCTTCCACAACCTTATCTACTTGCTTCTGCTATGTGGAGAGGTCGGCCATAGAGACCCAGGATGTGGATATGATTTTTCTCTCATTCAGAGAGCGAATCACGAAGAAGACAAACTTCCCCATCTGAGAGATGACCTTCCTGCATTGCTTAGAAGAGATCAAGGAAATAGCACTAGGTGGGACAACCTCGGGTATCCTGTACAATTTCCTGTTCAAAGTAATAATAACACTACAAGGCCTAGACTCATATACAACATGACGTTTCCATAAATAAGGTTGGCCCAAAAGAACATCACAAACTTTGAGAGGAGAAACATCACACAATACCTCATCTTTGAAGGGCTTGATGTAGTACAAAAGTCGACACTATTGGCTGACACGGAGATCACTTCCTTGGCAGAGCCATCCAATTTTGTAGGGTTGTGGGTGCGGCATTGTCAGCAGGGCTAGTCACTTGATGACCTCTGCTAAGATGAGGTTCTTTTGGCTACCACTATCAATGATGAAGTGCAGTTGGGTGCCTTTTACCCAGATTTGTGAATGGAAGAGGCACTCTCCTTCTTCTGGCTCGTCTGGTTCACCATGCTGGAGCTTGGGGGTAGCAATGGTGGAACTGGGTTCCATGTCAATGATCCGTCTTCCCCTTTCTAGTTCTGACTCAAATTCAGAACCCACATATGATTCAGAGGCTTTCACTTTAGCCACCAATGTCTTCTTTGAGCGACAGTCAACAGTGTTATGCCAAGGGCTCTTATGGAAGTTGCACCACTTCCCGGTATCTTTCTTTGTCTTTCCGGTGTCCTTCTTTGCTTATGGCTTGGACTCGTTGTCCTAATATTGTCCATATTTTCTCTATCCTTTGTTTTGTGGGTTGCGGCCTCCCTTTCCTGGATTTTGTTGTGAGGGGTTCCCTGACCCAAATTGTCGCGTCTTTTGTTTGAGCTTCTACTCGATTTTAACGACATATCGGTATGGCGCACCCAAGGATGAGATGTCCATAAATTCCATTTTGGTCTAGATGTATCTATGCAGAGCATGATACTTGAGCACTAGATGTCTATCCAAATCTTTGATACCCATCTTGGTGTACAAGGTATGGAAGATATTTGTGAAATCTGGCATTGCTTGGTCTCTTTCTTGTCGCAGTGTGGTCATTTGGTATACAAGTCGTCATAACTTATGATAGGGTATTATTGTTCCTTAATAGCATCTCTAAAGGATTCCTAGGCATCCATGACTGTAAATAATGAGGGTTCCTCTGTTTCCTTTTGCTCACAGAAAGTTTCCCACCAATTTTTGACATGGGGAACGGCTTTGAGGAGCGCAAAAGTAATCTTTTCTCTATTCAAAAAATTATGGACAGAGAAATACCCTTCTAGTAGATGAAAACCATAGTGATAATTGAAGAATTCCCAGAAGGAGTAACAACATTCGTTTCCATTTCTACGTGCGACACTGTCTGGCACTTGTAAGGATGAATCGGTACGATGGTGGGTGCCGAAAGATCAGTGGTTGGGGTTTCAACTAGACCAAGAGTTTTCACTCCAAGGTCTAAAATGGTTGATTCCTCCAGATGTTGGTCGGGCACAATTTATTGTGACCCGGTCACTTCAAAAGACCCTTGTTGGTCTAGCTTTCGCCTTAGTCGTGGCGGGGGTGGCTCTAGTGTAACCAGCGACAAGCCCAGAAGCCTTTGTGACCAGTGGAGCTTGTGATCCTCCACTGTGTGAGAAGAGAAAATACAACCTAGGGAATTGTATTCATTTAGAAACAACACACACTAAAAAATTCCCTATAAGATAAGACAGTCAAACACTAAATTAATTGGAAGAACAGTTACAACAACCAACACTAGAGAAACTTACCGGTGCAAGTGAAACTCAAACAAGGAAGCACCCTCTAGGTATACTCTACAAAGCATGGATCAATGTCTATCTTAGGTACCATGGTATACCCTCGCAGTCACCTGTGTATGTCCCTAGAAAATATAGGCAACTAGGTTGTCAGCGCGCGAACAGTCACCAGGTAGGTACAGTCGAAAGTCGGGTAGACCACAATGACCAGGGTATCGAGACCGAAACCTATCAAGGGTATTGAGAGAAAGTGGTTTGGAATACAACTGAGGACCTCGAACAAATTTGAGACCCACGAAGCTCCGTGGCAAATGCAATCGACAGAATCCCAAGACAAGCCCTCTATATGTGTTCTCCACTACGATTGGTCCAGCTTTAGAGGGGTTATCTCCGCTACCTTTCCACACATGACCTCATGTTTATCCTCTATGCTACAGGGGGGTCCCATATAACTTTCACGATACTAGACTTGGACACTCCCTAACTCAAACTCCAATGTTTGATTTTAATGTCCTTGAAGAGTTTCCTCTCCAACCTAATTCAAGGCCCTAATCCTGAACTAATTGGTTGACCCTACAAACATAAAAGTCTAATGAATTTTAGATTTAGCATTAACTTTATGGCTTGTCTTATGTCAAAGGTTATGAAAGTGAAACTAGTGATGTTTGACAGACGAAAGTAAAAATGAACAGAAAGCTGGAAAAAAACCTTCACTTAATGCAAATTTTCAACAACTTTTCAAATTTTTAAAAAAATTTCTAAGATCTTTTGAACAGAAAACTCAAAGAAGGATTTCACTTGACTATGAGCTACTTACGATCTAAGTAAACTATCAAGAACTTATGAAAGCAAAGACTTTTCCCTGGTTAATAATGCAAAACAACACTTTTCAACCAAACAAAGAAATGAAAGATTTTTTTTTTTTTATTTGAATGCTCACAAAGAAAAAAGAAAAAATATCAACAAGTCAAAAACCAAGAAAAACTTCTGGCCTAATCGCATATCACAAAGAATCACTTCAAGAAATCACACACTAGCAACTTAAAAAAGGACTCTCACACTTGTCTAAAAGCCCTAAAGAAAATTTTGATGAAAACTTTTAAATGAAAAAAGAAATCTATGGCTGAGATCAAACCTAAGCTACTGACTACTAGGATAGAGATTCAAAAAACTTGAGATGTATAACTCTTGTCAAGGGAAAGGATGACTGCCTCACCCTAAAAAAAACTATCCTTCATAAGCACACTGCTGACAATTCAACAACAAGCGTGTGCACGTGAGCTATGTAGAGCCAGAGAGCGTGTACATGCATGTTGGCCTTATATAGGCTGTGTGTATCTCTAAAACTCTAAAACAAATAAAAACAGACAATCCAAACCAGGAAGAGACCACTGATACTGAGAACCAGGATCTCTTGAAGGCTTAGACACTTTCTTTAACAGAAAAAAGAAAACAATGGAAGGAAAAATTCGTAGAACAAACCAATCTAAGGTGAACCCTAAGCTATAGAATGCAAACAACAAAGACTAGAAAGAGTTCCAAAAAACCCCTGAGAATGACTGATTCTGACAGGGAAGAGGATGATTGCCTCAAAAATTTTCTGGAATCATACACGCTACTGTTACTTCTTCAGCTAGTGTTTACATGCGAGCTATAATAAAGTAGGGCGTGGGTACATGTGTGCAGACCTTATGCAGGCCACGTGTACCTCTGTGGGTCTCGAAAAAAAATACAGTCAAGAAAAGAAACAAAGATAGCTGGTATGGAAGACCAGAATCTCTGTTAGATCAAACTTTGCAGAAACTTCAAAAATAGGAAAGAAAACCAGTCTTTTAAAAATACCCAACAATATTCCTAGGAACCCTAGAGAACTCCCCAGTATGGTTGTCAATTCTGTTGTGGTGGGAAATCCCCCTACAGACTAGCATTTAGAGTTATATTATGCATGCAGATAAGACCGAAAGAATCCTACTTTCTACCGTCGTCCCAAACCTAATCCCCATTTCTTTTAAGAAAATACATGGTTAAATGAACATACCTTGTTCCGGATGTTCGATGTTGATTCTTCTTCACGCTTGACCACTTGTTAGCAACTATCCTCCCAAGACTGACTTGCGTACAAAGCAAGCAACAAACTCTACATGCATTTGTTCTACAGATTAATGGGTTAGAGATTCAAACATATATTCACTAAACTATGAAGAACTCATATAGTGGGATGGGAAAAGCATTTCTTTATTATTAACTTTAATGAATCAACTTACAATATTGAGACCGGCCACCACTCTGTGAACCTGATCATGGGCTCCTCTTCAAATGCCCTCCAACTTCTTTGCTCCGTATCTGTCTTTTCGCAAGGATGGATAAAGGGTTGGGACAATGGGAATGTGCAATCAGGTAGAGTTTCTTTACTATTATTCTCCTATTCCAAATGGGAACCCTAGCCCTTCTTTTATAGGCTAGAAGAAGCTACGTATTTGGATGAACCCTCGGCCATGCATGGCCGAGAGTTTTAGTTAACTCAACCAAAGTTGTGTGTTCCGTTAGCAACTTTCCTTTTTTCGTGCTTTTGTAGGTACACGCGGGTTGTTTTGGGTTAGCTAGCATGTACACACATGCAGTAATGGAGTAGGGAACATGGACCCTTATAAAAGACGTTTTTTAAAGAGTTGTTCAGTAGTGCTTTGGCAAAGAAGGGATCTGAGATGGCCTGATGCTAGGTAATCATGTATGGTGAAAATTAGGGTTATAATAGATGCCCCCTAATGTGTGAGGTCAGAAGAGCATCTGATTGCCGAAATACATTACCAATCTTTACTGATGTGCCGAACAAGTGAGCCCAGGGACCAGGAACCGGGAGGCGTCATCTGTAAAATAAAAAATGTCTCACCGAGGCGGGCATACCCATGCTCGGGATAAAATAGAATCATGGCTACCAATCAAATACACTGTAGATCCATGTCAAATAACTATATAAAGTGTATCCATGAACAATACATAGCGGAGCTACATCTCGAAATAAAAAAGATATACATATAGAGTATCCATCTTCTAGAAGTTGATACGGCCTGATGGCTAGAGATGAGGTCTTCAGAGCTTGAGCAAAAACTTCAAAATATTCAAAACTCAAGGTAGGAGTGTAATATGAGTGTATGACTTCACTACCCAGAGGTCTTCGACGACTCGTCGGTCATGGACTAGAGAATCTTGATGATCAGACTGAAGGCTTCATTGATTTCGAACAAAGACTTGATTAGACGTTTAAGATGGTCGGGCATGAGGGCAAGAGACCAATTACAGAGGGGCGGACTCAGGCTTGGTAGAAAATTCCCTTTGGAAAACAACACGACAAATGATGAGACTTAGGCAGCATGGCATTAATCATAAGTTTACAAAGCAGGAGGCAACACAAACTCTCCATATGTTTGGAAGAATAACCAAATGGAGGAGGAAACAACTCTATGTAGCGAGAACAACTTCCTAAGGTCATTTTACATCCCATAGTTTGACAAACAAACGAACATATGTGCGTTATCCAAGGGCGACTCATTATGCTGCCAATAAAGAAAATACTTTTCCCTTCCTCCTTTTGGGGTATATTTGATTTTTTTGTCTTTTTCAGTAATTTTGGAAAAAAGAATAAAGGACTGTTACGTTACAATGGAGGAACGAGTGATACAAACATACAAGTTCAAGGCACAAGGACAAGACTAATTTGCAGAGCAATGATACTCGAGAAAAATCCTCCAGGGGCCAAGGGTGTTAAGACACAGAGGAAAAGTGCTACAAGGCTTGCGTATAAGGTATGCTTTAGATGGTTCAATTGAGAGCAAAATGGAGCCGACATTTAGACCAAAGACGCAGATATGCAAACATGGTTAACAAAACACACAATGGTAACATCCTTTGATGTAAGTTTAACGAACCTAGAGAAGGTAAGCTTGGTGGTTTTTCATATTTAGAGAGTCTGAAAAAACGTAAAAGGAGACTCCATTGGGGTACCTTTTTCGAAGGTAGTCTAGTCAGTTCAAAAAAGGGGTAAAGTAGCACTGACAAGATGTCTATTCAAAAACCATTTTAACGAGTGTGATAAAGACAAGATCACTCGACCATTTTTTCATTTTTAAGGAGTTTCAAAAAATCTTAACTATGGACTCCATCAGGAATGTTCTTCTGGACCATTTTAACGAGTGTGAAAGAATAAGGTCACTCGACGATCTTTTCAATTTTAGGGAGTCTGAAAAGAGCTAACTATGGACTCCGAGGGGGTTCCTTTTTCGTAAGTTTAGTCCCTCTAGAGAACTCTTCTAGAGAACTGAAGGGTACTCTTCTAGAGAACTCTATACCTGAGGGTACTCTTCTAGAGAACTGAAGTTCCATAGAATATACCTTTGTTCATACAATTGACCATCTGGACCAAAAAAGGGGTAAACTACCTCCAGACAAATGTGACTTCAAATTTCAGTTTAGCGAGTGTGAAAGGCCACAAGATCGCCTGACAATCTTTTCATGTTTAGAGGGTCTGAAAAGGGATTAAAAGAAGACCGGTAGAGGTTACTTTTCTCAGTTAATCCGAATGAGAATGAAAAGCATAAATGCAGTCTCTCCGAATGTTGCTTTCGGATCTCAAAGTGAGCTTGAAAAAAAACAAAGTTAGCTCATGATCGACATTTTGTGGGTCGATGTTGGGTATCTCCTCAGGGGAGAAGTATGCTCCAACGAAAACATTGTCTACGACACCAAGGGTTCTGGAGAGATTTATAGGTACCATTTTAGTGATACTTGCCATATTATGCTCGGCATAAACAACACGAGTAGCCAAAGGATTGATAGGAAAAGACCTATCTCTAGTCATAGTCAAAGTAAATTCCCTTGCTGCAATTCTGCTTAACTCTGGGAGGACATATGATCTGTGATGAAGATTGTCCCATGTTTTATCTGGACTAGTCATTGCTTCAATTATAGCTTCATCAGAGAGAAAGACTAAGTCTAATGAATCGGTGTCAGCGAGAGAACCCTGAGCCCAAATAGGCTCTAGAAGTGGATCGAACTCTTATACAGGAGTTGGATCAGTGTTGGTTGAAGCTTGCTGGACTAAAGAGTATGCTACTTCAGCTGCGGACAAGGGCATGGACATGTCCGGGTGCCCACTGGTGTTTTAATTTTATCTTTCAAATGCCAAAATGGGTCAGGATGATTTTTGGTAATAAGGTCAATGCCATAATCATGCTCCTTCAAAAAACAATTCAGGAGAACCCACATCACCATTTGTGATTTATGATAAAATCGTTAGAAGAAGTTGCTACAGAAAATGAGTTTGTAGTGCTTGACAGCGACACTGCGAACTTTCTTGTAGGTGTTGTTTTGTGCCAAATCAACTCAATTGATGCCAAAACCATGCAAGAAGCCTTGAAAACCTATTATAATATTGCTACAACTTCTTAGTAATGAAAATAACTTGCATAAATAGTATATTCATAGCAACATAGGACAAAACATTCCTTAGATTTACAAGCCTGCATATATAAGATATCATAGCAAAACTGATTGAAATTTGCAGACATAATGCTTTATCCTCTTCTTGTTGCTGAACATTACACTAAAAATTATTCAATATATTAATCCACCATAAGCTTCTACAGATATTTCGTAGCACCATAAGTGGTAGTAAGTGACAGTTTGCAGTGCATTGTGAGTTCGTAGTGCCTTTAACCAGTTTGCAGCGCACTGTGAGTTCATAGAGACTTTAACCAGATTTCGACACGTTGTGTTTTAATGAAGATGGAGATTAATTTGATACCTTTCCTTCTTTACAAATGATGACTATTACCATGATGACATGAAGACTCTTGTATATGTGTTTCAGATTAACTTCTTTGACTTAGGACAAACCAAGACCATAATTTATTGATAGAACACATGACTCAAAACCTTGAGACCATACCCCTATGACTTAGAGATAAGATTTTAAAACATGAATGATATCAGAAAGACTAATCACATGACTGAAAAAGACCAATGGAGTCTTTCTGAGAACAAGCCTAGAAAAAATTTAAAATGAGGGAAAACCATGACTCTGTACATTATATGTGATAACACACCTTAAAGGAATAAATAAACTCACATTTCACTATTGATACTAAATATCTGGTAACTGTGCCTTATGTATCCTATGTAAATGTGAAATATTCATTCAATTTACTTTTCTTTTGAGAACTATGTATGCACCA
>SNQJ01S0000424.1:278022-290431 GCA_010110895.2 Picea sitchensis
CAAACTCTACATGCATTTGTTCTACAGATTAATGGGTTAGAGATTCAAACATATATTCACTAAACTATGAAGAACTCATATAGTGGGATGGGAAAAGCATTTCTTTATTATTAACTTTAATGAATCAACTTACAATGTCGAGAATGGCCACTGCTCCGAGAACCTGATCCTGGGATCCTCTTCAAATGTCCTCCAACTTCTTTTCTCTGTATCTCTCTTTGCACAAGGATGGCTAAAGGGTTGGGACAATGGGAATGTACAATTGGGTAGGCTTTCTTTACTATTATTCGCCTCCCTCAAATGGGACCCTTACCCCTTCTTTTATAGGCTAGAAGGAGCTAGGTATTTGGTAGAACCCTTGGCCATGCATGGCCGAGAGTTTCAGTTAACTCACCCAAAGCTGTGTGTTCCATCAACAAATTTCCTTTTTTCGTGCTTTTGTAGGTACACGCGGGTTGTTTTAGGTTAGCTAGCATGTACACACATGCAATAATGGAGTAGGGTGCATGGGCCCTTATAAAAGAGGTTTTTTAAAGAGTTGTTCAACAGTGTTTTGGAAAAGAAGGAATCTGAGATGGCATGATGCCAGGTAAGCATGTCTGGTGCAAATTAGGGTTATAACACCACTTCATGGGCCACTCATCGGAGCAAGTGGTTCAAACTCTCAGGAACCCTTATTGTATGCCTCTACAGATGAAGAGGTATTTCTCACCTCCTGAGAGGCGGGATAGCCATAGTGAGACCTCTAAGCTTCCTCTCAACCTCCTGGAGTCCTCCCACTACCATCTCATGCTCCACAACTATATGCATGTCTCCACAACTCCCTAGTGTTGGCATCTTTGTCGAACGTGATGCGCCTATATCTGCATGATGAAACAAAACATCTGTTAAAATCCCTCTTTGTACATATAAAAATAATATAAAATAAAAAATAAAAAACACATGACAAGGTTTGATTTCATACCTGACACATCCCAGTCAATACCCTTTGGAAGCACTAAGTCCACGCTAGCCCGAAAATCCACTACGGCATATGCAAAGTCCTTGATAAAAATCAATTTCCTTCTCCACCAAGCGAAGAAATCAATCATGAACTTGAACTCTGAGTCCATCCCCAATATTGGGGACAAACTTGACCATCTTTCCATATGTGGCTCAGTCATCGGTCATTCCATCAGTGAAATTTGTGGTTACATCTCGGGTATTCTCTCAAAAAAGAACAAAACCAAGAAAGATCCATATGAAAATTGTTTCTCCCTCCCAATCCTGTACTTCGTGATTTGATCCTTCACGTTCCAAAGGAATCCTTCACTCCAGTTAAATAATATAGGCTCCACGCATTGTAGAGCATAATACATTTGATATTTTGAAGCCAAATGTGCACTCATTCTACCTACCAGGTTGGTAATGGAAAATAAAATATATCTTAGTGCTAAATCTTTGACATCCTTGATCATGATTCATCCCCTGACTAATCGTGACCCTGGAATACAATGGTCAACCACATACACCTCGATAGGCTGAGGAGTAGCTCGATGCCCGGAAAAAAGGATAGGAGCCCCTCTTCTTGAGAGGTCAGTCAAAAAGTACATGTCATCAAGCTCAATTTTGAGCAATTGTGGTCCAATACGGAATGCATGTTCGACATCATCCCACATTCCAATTATATACTCAAGTAATAAAACCTCTTTCTTCATCTTTTGTAATTTGAAATACTTGAGGAGTCCAGAATTCCTCAAAAATTCCCTTGTCTGAGGTTTTTGAACTGAGGCTATATCATCGAGCTCATGCTCGCATTATTTCCATTCAATCATGGTTCTAATCCATGTAAACTACAAAAACATACATTTAAAATCTTATAGTCAATCTCTCATAGCAAAAAGTTGGGTATTTTTAGCATAAAAAGCAACATTTTTTTTAGTTCTGCATCGGCACTCCTCTAAGCTTATCCACAGGGTGCTAACGCTCCCTAGGCACATGAACTAGGGCATCGAAAACATGATCGACGCTCACCTCACCCCTTTGAGGGAGCATCGATCTGGTTCGGTGCTTAGGGCTTCCTAGGGAGCCCAAAACAGCCTAAAAACTACCTAAAATACAATTCTAAACCATGAGAAATGACTAGAATGGTTAAGTGACCAACCTGGTCCAGACATATGTGGAAATTGTCAACCACAACTCTGGTTCCCATAGCTTGAAAATCTCCCTCCAAGGTTGAAAATACCAAAGCTAGAAGAAACTGGTGAAAATGAAATGGTAAATGAAATTTCTAACCTTTTTTTCACTATTATAGGGTTTATGTTTTGCTAATATAAATTTTCTTTTGGGTTTTTAAATATTTTTTGAGGAGTAACTAATACCCTGGATGCAGAATTGTCTTTATTTGCAGG
Organism: Picea sitchensis; assembly: GCA_010110895.2. NCBI lineage: Eukaryota > Viridiplantae > Streptophyta > Pinopsida > Pinales > Pinaceae > Picea > Picea sitchensis. The sequence goes on from SNQJ01S0000424.1 coordinate 280,413, forward strand.
CCTTGAAACAATATATTTTTCATTCAACCTTGTAACACTGACGAGCACGGTTTTTGTTCTTTATCACACTCGAAAAAACATGAGAATGTAAGCGACTATACTTTTATCTCTTTTTCAAACTCATAAAGGTTACATGAAAAAGGAAACTCCTGGAGTCTCCTTTAAGCTCTTTTCAGAATCTCTAAACATGAAAAGATTGTCGAGTGATATTTCTTCCTTTCACACTCGTTTAAAAGGATTTTAAAGGGTGTCTCCCGAGTAGCAATTTATCTTTTTTTTGGACTTTGGAGACTAAATTTATGAAAAAGGAAAACCCTAGAGTCATCTTTAAGTTATTTTCAAACTCTCTAAACATGAAAAACCACCGAGTTTTCCTTCTCTGGACTCGTTAAAAATCACACGTTGAAGGGCCCATATGGGACCAAACCCTTACTTCTTCCAGTTAGTTAAACACAGGAAGAGGAACTTACCAAAGGTGAGTTATATCGAGCATGTGTTATCCTCCTCGAGCTCGTAAAGAAAAAAAGAGGTACTTGTCTATCTGGATGGGGGGAAAAATTGAAGGAAGCAAGCCAAGCCATTTTTTAGAATTGTCACAAGTCACCCTTGAACACGACACATTGTTTCTACTGACATTTTAATCCATTGAACCTCTAAACTGAACAAATCCCCTAAGTCGTTTTACTCCTTTGGGTCACCCGACAAAAGTCACAGTATCCATTGCATCATGTTTTGGTCAATCTTGTGTTTATGCTGCTAAGTTACGTTGTACCTCAATGTTCAAGGGAAGTATCTACCTCAAGAGTTAACCATTACAAATTTCTAGTTTCAATACCCATGTCAGTCCATACTCATTGGTCCGCCATCTTACATATCTATGCAATTTCATGTCGTTGATGAGGAATGCATCATGTCCCTCCTTCGACAAGTCTTTTCATGTCGACTTCAACAAATCATCCGGGATATTTGACTTAGAAACCAGTTATTACCTTGGGACCTTCATGCCTCAATGGTATGCCTCCTCGCATCTGATAGTAGGTTTAAATACTTTACCTATGATTGTACGATTCCAAAAATGTTCAACTTCATCTCATGTATTCACATTCGTTGGATTGTACTAGGGTACCTTGGGAGTCATTGACATCACTGGTAATTTCCCTCACTCTTGTTAATGGTTTACCTCATTGACCGGTAATCAAGTGGTTTCTACCATGTTCGACATAAAAACATTTATTCACATGGTTAGATTCGTACTACATCGAGATTAGGATGAATACCATGGGTTGATATTTCGCTTTGTTATTTGCTTTCCCAGGCTATGAAGGATATCTTTTGAGCATATCGATATAATATCACATAGATTCACTTTGTATTGGTCCGTGGCTATGTTTTATCATCTCGTAGATCCACTGTGTACTTCTTGTGGCTGCAATCAGTTCATGTCATGGAGGTATAGATCCACATTGTATCTTTGGTGGCTATACCCTTAGTCATTATGATTATGGATCCGTAGTGTATTTGGTGGCGGCCATACCTTAAGTCCTTTATCACTCAAGAATAGGTATACCTTCCTTGGGTTTGAAACATATGATAACATTTGTTTGATGGTTGTTTGCAGCTTCTACCAGGTTCTCCCACTCCATACCCTTGCTTTGAAAATATACAAAGTGCTTCAGTCATAATCTTCCATCTTCTCACCTCACACTTTGTGGGGAAATCTATTACACATCAAAATTCCTCACTTCGATAATGTCCCATTTCATTGTCGTAAGTGTCGCAAGTGACGCACTTTTGTCACAAGTGTCACAAACATCACATTTTCATCTTGTATGTGTCGCATTGCGGATGAAATCATAAGAACACTTGGTACACACTCTAAGATTTGTTAGAAGAGGAAAACACATCATTTATAAAATCTTACAAACATTTTTCCTTGAATAAATATCATCTTAAATGAATTTTTGGAGATCAGTGCTCCCCTGCTCACATGCAGGGAGTGCTAGCATTCCCTGTCCACTTATCAAGGAGCATTATAAGGCTCTTTTTCCATATTTAAGGGAGCATCGATCTGTTGAGAGAATCTTGGGGAGGAATCCCCCTTATCTCTAAAGACAGATAGAAATCATCCAAGTTAGTTTGGATCAAATCCAATTTATAGGCTGGATCTAAGGGGAATACCACAACTGATGGAGCAATATCCTAAAATTATTCCAAATACAGTTAAGGTGGTTGAGCCTCTCAACTCCTATATAAGGAGGCATTCTTATGGAGAAAAGGGGGAGAATATCAGTGAAAAGTATTTTCATTCTGATCGTGGGTGTTTCGAGCAAGGGGTTGGCCAAGGAGGACTTGGTGAGGTTGTTGCATCTGCATATACAGATTGTAAGTATCTTGTTATGTTCTCATTAATATATATGCTTGGCTTGTTTCCTTCAAGTTTGTGTATGTTTACATAGCCTTGTCTCTTATTGATAAATCTAATTTAAACTAATCTTGGTAGAATAGGAAGCATGCATTTTCTTTGTTGTCTATTCAATTGGAGAAATCATTAAAGGACTTAAAGATCAAGTTCATCCTAGACCAAGCAAGGACAAGCTTTAGAAAAAGGTACATCATGCATTCTTCCTCTTTTTCCTTTTACTAGTTTAGCTACATTTAAAGGAATGTCAGTGTTCAATGTTAGCATTTATCTGTCTTGGTCATAGGCGTCTAGGATTTAAGAGGGAATTCACCTGTCCGCAGGGGATTTTTCCTACAACAGGTTGTATTCTCTCTTTCTAGTCTTGGTCTTACCTAGGTTCATATATAAACAAGTTTCCAAAGAAAAATATAAAACTATCGTTACTATTGGTAAACCAGAAGGCAACACAGTGCATTGCATGGTCTCACCCTAGATAGATTTATGGGTGACTGCAATTCTCAAGTGCTTGCAGTCTAGGAATGAGTGGGGATATGGAAATGTATTTTATCTTCCTCGTACATTCATCATGTTATTCATTCACATATTCCAAAAATTCATTCATCTTTTCTCATGCATGCATTCTAATAGATATATTAAACCATTTATTCTTTAAATAACCATTAAAATAAATTAAGCATCCAAGAATAATCACATTGGACACAATTTTTACCATGTTTCACCCCCTCGTGGGCTACATCCACAAAGATTTGGCTTCTCTTCTCTTTTATTAGGTATTTCTGCAAAATATTTCGATGTGTCGTTACATCTCTGATCATACAAGCACTATGAGGTTTAAGGAACCTTTGTGAGGCAGACTAGATCACACCAGGCTCCTCAGACTATGATCGAACCCTCAAAAATTTGACTTACTAACTCTCTTATAGCCTTATTACAACAATAGTTAAACTACCCTTAACCAAACCCTTAACCTAGACCTCCTAGGTTCTTATTTATACTATTTTTCAGGATTATAGCCATTATAATATATATCACAAACCCTAACCCTAACATGGTTAGGATTTCCTGCCTATGCACCACGTTGCTCTCCTTCTTTTCATGTTGATTTTCCTTCTTTTCCTACATTTTTTTATTTCCAGTTGTTGTGTGAGCTCCAAAATTAACTCTTCTTTCCAAAATTAGTTCTTTCCCCAAATAGACCTTCTTCTCCAAAACTGTGCCTGCACCCAAGATATCCTTTCTTCTAAAAAATCATTATGTTCTAATCAAGAAGAGAGGGATAGAATGATCCGTAGAAATCACTAGTAAGGCTATGTCTGAATGATAGGGAGATGTTGGAGAGGGAGAGAGGCTTTCACTACAGAGTAGCTAGGATAGATGAAGGAAAAGATAGCATGAGGTGTCTTTGTAAGCTCAATGTGAAAGACTGAGACAATTGCATTAGAATAATAAAGAAGCTAGTTGTTGTGGATGTAGCCCAAATTTGGGTGAACCACGTTAACCACTATGTTTATTTGTATTTTATGTGATTGATCATGGATAATTTTTTGAAGTATGTTAGACTAGAATTATTTTGTGTGTGATCATTGCATAATAGTATGAATGTTATAGTACTTGGGTTCTATTGTAATATAAATTATAATGGTAATACATAATTGAATTCACTAAGTAACCTAAGAAGATTAAATACAAAATAATGTGCGTAGAACAGATAAGTAAGAATGAAAAACATGATCACCTCCCATTTCTTCACTATTGTAGAAACTCGGTTTCTGCATCCCCAATAGATACCTCGAGTGAGACTTCACCTACATCTAAGTGATGCTGAAAGGGTCAGTGTCTGAAGGGTTTTGTTGGTCAAGATAATGTGAACCAATATTCTCACAACCACGCACAATGCCAGTAGGCGTGATCACTAATTCCTACTTCAATATATCCAAACCCTTTTTAAATTCCTCATTCCACTGTAACTTAGCTTCCTTCCTCAATAGTTTCTCCATAGGTGTTGTAATCTACACATAACCCTTAATGAACTTCCTATAATACCTAGTATGAACTAGGTTTTCTCTCAAATTTATGACTGATGTGGGTGGTTGTAAGTCCAAAATCACTACAATATTGGCATGATCCATTAATAATCCCTACTTACATACCACATGGCCCAAAAAAATTCCAAAAGGCACATAGAAAATACATTTCTTTAAATTTAGTGAAATTTGGCATTGTCTACACCTATCCAACATTATCCTGAGTACTTCTATGTGATATTTAAATACACTAAATGCAATCCAATGATATAGGTACACTTCAAGGAACTTATCAATAAATTCCTTAAAATTTTCAACCACAACTCTTGAAAAAACTACAGGTCCATTTTTCAGTCCAAAGGGCATCACTGTGTACCGATAATTCCCTCACTCTATTGCAAAAGTAGTCTTATTTTTGTCTTCATGTGCAATCCTTATCTGGTGATATCCTCAGAATCCATTAGTGAAAGAATAGGTATCCTACCCTCCTAATTTCTCTAGTAATTCATCTATAAAAGGTGTTGGATATGGATTATGCAGACATGCATCATTTAGCTTCCTCGGGTCTACACAATTGGACTTATCCATTTGGATTCCACCACTAGTACCACCATTGGATCACCATTGGACTTATCCATTTGGATTCCACCACTAGTTCAATAATCCCTACATCTAACATTTGGTCTATCTCTTCTTTCACCTTCTCTTTATATTTCAAATTTAACATGTAGGGTCTCTATCACACTGGCTTAGCATATGGTTTCAAAGGCATATTCATCTCGCCTAATTCCCCAACTATCCCCTTCATATCTGAGAATGTATTTGGGAATATATCTTGATACTCGTGCAATAAATATGCATTATTCTCCATCGTTTCATCATTCCAATAATCTCCTATCTACACAAACTTTGGGTTTTCCTTTGTTCCAATATTTACCTTTCGTGTCTTTAGTGGATGTTTATACGTAGTCAATTCAAGCTATGGACCTTCTACTGCATGTTCCCCCTCAATTTTAGGTACTTGTATATTCCTTGGATCGTCCTCATCATGTTCTTCTTTAGCAACATTGTAACATTCCAGTAATTCATGGACAATCATAGAAGCTTTGTGTGCACTACACATAGGTACCACCTCCATCGTCCCTTCTTCTAAAAATATATTGGTTAGAATAACCTGTAATGCTACATCTACTAGTGGAGATTCATGTTCAAAAGTAAATGTTACCTTGAACCTCTAAGTCATCACATCCGAGTGTGTTGTTTCTTTGTGCATTTCCATCTCAAGGTACCAATTCTTAGGAAATGTATCCAATGTATGTATAAACCTATGCCTCCATTCCTTCTTCGGTATCAATACCCATATGTTTCTACACTACACAATATAATTTGTTGGGTTCCTTATCCCTGTATAATTCTGTACAATATTCTCCACCTCAAAACCAAATCTCACTTACATTAGTGTTCTACACTACGACTAGTCTTCCATTGCCTCATTGTGTGTAGCCCACCATCTAGTTGGCGTGGTCTTCAAGACAAAATATAGTTCCAACAATATTTTTTGTTAGGGTACTTGCAACTCAAATTCCTTTATGAAATATATGATATTGGTTAATCCATCATACTTGGTAGGATCACATAACTCCATTCCAATCCAGCACAATGATCAAGTTATGTGTGCACATCGTCTATTTGATACTCCATGCATCCTCTCTTGTCAATATTCCAAACCTTCCTCTGAGTATAACACCCACTAGATAATGCTTCTCCAACTTAGCACACCATATACAGTGGAGTTAACATAATCATCCATCCATGCAGTCATATTATACAAGTTTTCAATTATGTTCCCTCTCGTTGGATCTATATACCTCTTTCCTTTTGTCAGATCCAATGGTGCAGTAACCTTCAAGTCTCCTACTTCAAATATCATTTCCATCTTTTTCATATTAATGATCGCCTAATTATCAAAGGTCCATTCTAAACCCATTACTGTTGGATATGGTTGACTATCATCCATGATCTCGATGACTTTGAAACATGCTACATCGTGGACCCCATCTATATTCATAGGTACTACTATCAATCAACCAATTGGTACTATCTTGTGTTGGTTTTCCAACCTTAACTGAATGGAAGACAAAATCAACTTGGATTTCCCCATCATTTCCTAGGTATGCTTTGGTAACACATTCACATCATAACCCAAGTCTAAAATAATGTTATCCACATCAAATTCTCCAATTTGTGCACTTAATATGAATTCTTCGTTTCTCCTTTTTTAAGTAGTACCTAATTCTCTACCCTCTGTGAGGAAGGAACTTCCCTTTCTTTCATGCAATGATCAATAATTTCACATAATGCATTCAGTGCAGTCTCATATTTCATCAATTCTATGCAACTTCTCGAAAACTATCTTATAGTACTTACCTTCTCAAGTGGCTTCTCTGGTATAGTATGATCACAGATAGGAGGCATAGATGATGTTGTTGCTACCGAATATGGTCCTAGTATCTCTTTTATTACCTTATGATATGTCTCATTTTCTTGTTGAGGGTAAAATGTCAGCATAGGTCCTACTAATTTCCTCACCCATTGCTCAACCTACTTTCCTCCATTTGTTGCATCAACCCCTATTCTAGCTCCTCCGCACATAACAATTCTTATTCTAGGTCCTTCATCATGTTTCTCAGCTGATATGTTATGTATGTTCTGATTTGGGTTCTAGTTATGATTCCCTCTTTCCTTCCATTTTGAAAGTAGTTGAGGAAAATATTATGTCAAATGGTCCAATTCTCTACAATATGCACAAATGGTACACGAATTCAAGAAATCCCAAGCTAAGTATCCTGGTTGATTACAATTGTAGCATACTATTGGTCCTCTACCTCCTCTACCAAAATTTCCTCTGCCTCGACCTCTGCCAAATTATCATCGGTTTCCTGGATTAAATCCTCTCTAATTTTTATATTGTGGACCCCCTCATTCTGTCATAGCATTTTCCTCCTTAATTGTATACATTTCTTAAATGCTCTCTCTCATCAAATTGAATACACGATAATCCTTCTCTTTGTTTCCTACTTACTTGAAAAACTTGAAAAATAAGTTCCTTGGCATACTCTAGTATTTATGTAGTAATGGAGACTCATTCAAATGATGCCCCCATTTCTTACATATTTCACATTATCCCCCTCATGGTAATGGATTTGTTTCTCTAGTGGCCAAATATTGTACAAATGTTGGGAATTCATCCTTATGGTGGCCTTCAGTCCTATACTTGGTACACCATACTTGTTCCCTCTTCTCCTTCCCTTTTGTAAGATCTACCAATTAGATTGTCAAGGAATCTAACTATGTCTGTACTTGCACCATCCCTTCCTTGTCTCCTACAGGATATGCTTCCAGCTTCATTGCAATCTCCAAAGCTTCATGTTGCAATGCAACCTTTTGTTGAATCAACGATCAGTGAATGTGGGGTAGTAGTCCTGCAATAAAACACTCTTGATGTTTTTGATCAGGGATTTGGAATGTCAATCCACCCATAAGATCCTTAAAACTTTGGCCATAATACCAAATTGCTTCATTTTTCACTTGTTTGATTTCCTTCAACTCTTTAATGTACTACGATTCAGACTTTGGTTTCTTGAACTCTTTCAACAATTCTTGTCTAATATCTGTTAACGTCCTTTATTTTCCTATAGGTGGGGTACTATATAGTTTCATGTACTAGACTAATGAGTAGACCCTAAATGTTTTTTCCAACTGCACAATCTTTACAACATCATATTGGACATTCCTCACAGCCCAAATTGTTTCACATACAAATAGATGTTGTTTTGGGTCCTCCGACCCAACTCCCTGCAACTCAATCAATCCCAGGGTGTTTTATAACCATGCTATGTTGTTTTGTGAAGTACCTCCCCTTGGCGATGTTGGTTGACTCTAAATTAATGCACTTCTTCCACTATTATGGCTCGACGCACTACTTCCACTACTCTGATTACTACTATTCTGACTCCCTTTGCTGATTTTCAAATGACATAAAATTCACAATGGAACTTGAAGAAAATAGTAGCATCCCCTTTATACACGTTCTAATTAATAGGAAACACAATGGAAGCCTAGGACATACAGTTTATAGGAAGAAGACCCACACAGAGAACTATCTACATGCAATTCCCATCACCACCCCAACCAGAAACTAGGTGTCCTAAAAACTCTTTCCAGAAGAGCCATAAGAATCTCTGATAAGGAACACTTTTAAAAAGAAAAAGATCACCTTTCCAATATTTTCAGGAACATTGGAAATAAAAATGAAGACATTAAAAATGCAATTAAAAAATCCAAAGTAATAATGAACATATCATATAAACCCCATGACAACCAAACCCCTAATAGAATTTATTACTTTCCCTTCATCCAAGGAGAAACAAACAAGATTGCAAGAGTGCTCAACAAAAACGAAATTATGACCTCCTTCAAACCACATGAAGCCATCAAACAAAATATGAGATCCGTCAAAGACAAACTTGATCCGCATAAATGCAAAGGAATTTACAAAATTGAATGCTCGTGTGGTAAATGCTACATCGGTGAAACCAGACGCTCCTTTCAAGTTAGAATTAAAGAGCATGGATTCCACATAAATAATGAATGCATTCGAACCTCAGCCTTAGCAAAACACTCCCTGGAAACAAAACACCATGTGCAACTAGAAGAGACAAAAAATTTGGCAAAAGAAGATCACTTATTTAAACCTTGCATTAGGGAAGCGATTGAAATCCAAAGAAATCCAAGCAACCTCAATAGGGATAATGGCCTAGAACTAAATTAAAATTGTCTCCCCTTAATAAAAATGAAATAATAACTAAGTAATCAACCTTATAGAAAACCCTAATTTCAAATTAAAAACACGTTTAATTCAAAAAATATTATAAAACATTTTAGAAATTCTAAAACAATTCTAACACATGATTACTAAAACAATTATTAATTAAACCCAAAACATTTAATACAATAATTAAAAATTTTAATCTAAATCATTAAATTATTAAATAAAAAACCCCATTTATAAAACAACATGAAAATAAAAATTCTAAATAAAGATAAAATTAAAATATTTTAATGAAAATAAAACTTAAAATATAATAATAACTCAAATCTCCTTAAAACATTTGAAAAATTTTAAAATCTAAACCTTATAATTACTAAACCTTTTATTTAAATGAGAAGAAAATTTAAAATTAAATTAAAACCTAAAAATAAAATAAAATTTTGAAATAACTTAAATTAAATTAATTAAAATTAGGGTTCTCTCTAGGAGACCCTTAGGATTTCCTCCCTCCCATTAGTATTTATATTAAGCTTCTCTCTTCAATTATAATCCAATCTTCTTGTCCTAAAGATGGATCCTGATCTGGATCTGAAATTGTTGGATCATGTTGTCATTTATGCCAATGATTTGATTGATTGATGTCAAGTGATTGATTGATGTCAAAGGATTGATTGATTGATGATTTATGTAATATAATATGTATTGTCCTTGATGAGAATGCATAGATGAAGATGGATCAATG
>SNQJ01S0000425.1:18043-46343 GCA_010110895.2 Picea sitchensis
CACGTCCTTGGCCTGGAACTCGACTGTGACCCTTTTGTAATCGGATATTACTTTAGGATCTGGCACTTGTGCATGGAGGTAGGCCATATGCATCCTCCCTTTCTCTGTATCGAATGCCGAAAGGAGCCTGTGTTGAGTTGTGGTTGACTGCTTCTGAAATTGGGCATAGGCGATGTTGGTCAGGGTCTGGTTCCTCTTTTTGATTAAGTCGTATTTTTCAAAAATGCCCAATTTGGGCCCGGTCTTGCTTGGTGGATTATCTAAGGGAGAGTCTGTGGTTTTCAATGCTTTCGCTATCTCCTTGTGTTGACTCGAACCGAAAGGCATACTTATGGGCTTGACTCCTGGGGAGGCCACTGTGGTGGTGGTGATCTCTTGCTCCACCTCTTCATCGATATGGCTTTATTTTGGCAAGGCAAGCAAAGCAATTAATCTACATCCTAACCTACTGTCACGAGGTAATTAACCCAGATTAAACAGTTGGGTCAAGATTTTATTCTTTCTAGGGGCTATCTGATCAGGATTAGATGGGCTGATCAGATGTATTCACTAATTCTAACCTAGGGGCTATCTAATCAGGATTAGATGGTCTGATCAGATGTATTCACTAACCTATCAACATTGAAAATTTAAAAGAACTTGGTCAAGCTTGAAAGGTATGACCAAGTTGCTATTTTTGCATGGGGTCTTTGTTTCAATTCTTTTTAGCCCTCTTTTCTTTTCTTTTTCCTTTCTTTTTTCTTCTCACAAATTATTTGAAGAATGCAATATCATTTGTCAACCAAATCACCAGATAATATCCAAGTCATCAGCTGATTCCCATAAATTATGGGGTGATAACAGGGCTATGGGGTCTGTGTTTTAATAATATATGAAATCCAAACCAGAAACGCAAAGGAAAACTTTCACAGGGTGAGATAGTATAATCATTGGATTCTTTAGTAACTTAAATGATGAACAGCAGAAAAGATGAGAAAGATAATTTCAACAAAGAAGTAGTTAAGAATTTCTTTATTGAAAACACCAGAAGATAAGACACTTAAATCTTTCGAGTAAGAAACAGGGTATATGAGATAAATCCTGCAACGTTAGTTACTCTTAAATATTAGATTCAGAACACAGTATGATAACAAAGCGAGAATAACATTCAAATTAGAGAGAAAAACGTCACCAGTGAATACACGCAAGAATCCTGTAAAAGTGCCTCCTTTTATTAATGGAAGATCTCTTCAAAAAGATTACAGACTGATAGCGTCAGGGTGTGAAGATCAACAACCCTCAATACTTTGAAAGGTGAAGTATTTATAACTCAAATTACAAACGTTCCTGTCATTAATGACTAGGACATGCTAAATCTATTTTTAGCCTAACTAACCTAACAAATTTCCAAAATCTAGGAACTGCTTGATGATGTGGTGTACTTGCACGCTGATTTCTGGGTGGGCCGTTGATGAAGCCTCTGCACGACCTCATCTGACTGGAAAAATGACTGGATTGGGATAGCTCATCTTCTAATCGATCAGATCACAGAGTTCCTCCCATCTAAGATGACTGGGCACGTTGACTTTGAGCAGCCTTCGATACACTTCGTCCATTTCTGTGTACTTGGCGAATGTAGGCTTGGTGAGGAAGATGTATCGAATCTCGTGTTGGATACTGATGTCCCACTGAAGAGCATCTAGAAATTCCTTGCCAGTGATGCTCCCTTGAATGCCTGCAAAATTTAAACTGTCCTTTGCCACATCGGCCAATCTCTTCTTGTAGTCTGGGAGTGTCATCAATTTATCGTTGATTACCATTAGACCAGGTAGACCTTTCTTCTGTAAAGCCTCTATCTTACTAAAGAATATTTGTACCCCTAGGTCCATGGCCTGGACCTTTTCTTCCAGCTGAAGCATTAATCCTCTCTTGGTCAAAACACATTTAACCTCAAGGATGGTCTCTGTTCTGTCTTCAATTTTCAGCTCTTCCATCTCTACCCTGGTCTTAGAATTCAGGAACTTGATGATCTCGTTTACCTATGTTAGCATCTCCCCCAATTCTGATCTAATATTCTCGATGGCCTGTTTGCTTCTCTGGACCAATTCATTCTGCTCAAACATGATTTGGATCATGGGCCATAGCTCATTCATGGACTTAGTGATATATGTCCATACATTCTCTTTAACTTAAGCCAAAGTCTTTCCTGCCACTGTTTGCTTCCAGAGCTGTTGTAGCTCCTGCTTGAGCTTCTCTGTCACCTACTTTTCCTTGGAAAGGTTGGTCTGGAAGGAAGTTTTGAGTTCCTGGAGGCTCTCAATCTCCTTTTTTAGCCTGCTGATCTCTGTTTCCTGCAAGTTCATCTTTTCCATGGACTTAGCCAGGTCGGTTGTCTTCTCCTAGGATGTCAATGGAGTCACAGATGGGACTTCTGTCACTGATGTTGTGCTCACTCCTGAAATTGGAATAGCACTCAATGGAATGACTTCCATTGGATTCAGTTTCTCTTTCTCTTTTAATATTTTCTCCATCTCAGCTTCCATCTCCTTAAGTTGTGTGTTCTGCTCCATGAGCAGCTTGAGCATTTCTTCCTTCTCTCCTTCTTTCTCTACTATCTCCTTCGCATGTGAATCCTCTGTGGGCGGGAGATTTAGTTGTTTCCTCAAGGATGTTATGTCAACATTCTTCTTCTTTATCATTTCCTTAGTTGCTTTCACATTTGAAGGATCATAACCGATCTTGAGGACCAACTCCTCCAAAGTCTTGATCCTATTGTCCTTTGCAAAGGACGATATCTTCTCCAACTTGAGTTGTGTTTGAACATTGTTCAGGGACACCTGCAATTTGGACGCAGAAGTGGAAGCATGCGCCAACATATAGAAAACCATTTCCCCTGTCTGCTTGTGTAGATCCATCTGATCGGTCGGATGCACGTCCTTCGTTTGGAATTCGAAGGTGGCCCTTTTATAGTCAGTGATCACCTTGGGGTCTGGTACCTGTGCCTGGAGGAATTCCATATGCATTGTGCCCTTCTCAGTGTCGAATGTCGACAGCAACCTATGTTGCGCAGTCGACGTCTACTTCCAGAACTGGGTACAAGTACTGATGGTTAGGGTCTGGTTCCTTTTCTTGATTAGCTCATATTTTTCAAAAATGCTCAACTTGGGTCCTACCTTGCCTGGCTGAGTGTTCAATGGAGAGTCTGTGGACTTCTTCGGCAATGCCGGGGTAATGACCTTATGGAGGCTTGAACCAAAGGGTGGAATACCGACTTTGGTCATTGTAGTCGACGGGGCTTCTTTTTCCCCGGTCAGGCTAGGAGTTGCAACAGTCTTAGGCCTCTTGGTATGCAGCTGGAATTCCTTGGAAGATACCTCAGTGACAAGTGGAGACAAATCTTGCCTCTGCCTTTTCTCTTTTGGGACCTGTGGCATAGTCATTTGTGACACAGTGGTCGGGGGATCCTGTTGTTCCACTTCGACCAATGTGTTAGGCTCCCACACTGTCTGATTTGCAAATTTTTCCACTTCATGCCTAGCTTCATGAACATATAGGATGTTCTTGTTCTTCACCCTCATCTTTGAGATGATCCCACATGGATCATAATGCCATGGGAAGCTCATGGAGAACTTCATCTCCTGCAGCATCCTATCTGCTTCCTCCCCAGTGCCACTGTTGTTGCAGATGAAGGATCCAATCTTCCCCTTGATTCTATGTTGTTGCTTTTTCTTCAGCGACACAAAATGGATATCGTCAGAATTTATAATTTGCCTTATATATTCCAACGCTAAAATTCTGACGGGAAGGTACATAGGTAGCTTATACGGTGCCAACTCACACCTGTATACTCTGATCTTGGTGTAATCTTGATACAGGTACCAATCCCTGGTGTTTGTGTTGTCCGAGAGATGCAGGATCCTCTGAACTTCATCGTTTATCCGAGGCTCGGGCCTGCCACCTAGCATGCTTACCACAGGGTGATAGAATTGGTCGATGAACTCCTTAAAACTGAAATCAGTAGATTTGTGCTTGAGCAAGGAAGTCCATGCTGTGACTGCCTGCGGTCTACCATCTCCATCCATATTCTGCAAGGAAAAACCAAATTTATCTGCCTGGAAGAAGATGAACAAGTATGCTAGTATCGATGAATATTTGAACATGCCTTTTGTGCTTAAATTCATGAACTATTCGTGAATATTGTCTGCCAAGAATGTGCTGAAGTCAAACTAGGTGGTGGGATTTTCATCAGTAGAGAAGATGGATAGAAAACCCAGAATGGGTTCATCTACCCACTGATCAGAATAGTATCCTAACAAAGCACAAAGGGATGAGATGACCTAGTTTCCCTTAGTCGAGAACATAGAAGACGGATAAGGAGAATTTTTGGAGGGAAATTGAGCGAATGGGGGAAGGAAAAGCTCGAATATTTGAGCTCTTTGGGGGAAGGTCATTTTCTGGTATAATTCTTTGAGAATTTCCAGGTTTAAGGGAGACGCAGAGTCGGCTCGGGGGATTTGCATCATCTGGTCTATGGATTCGAGCGTGATGAGGAACAGGATCTCTCTGGATGAGGAGATGATGGCTCTTTATTCAGGAATATAGTGGGCTTGACACTTGAGAGCGAACTCGGGAAAATGGGGGATCTGAGGGAAGAGGTAGAGAGGTAAATTGGACTCCCAGAGTCCAATTTCATCACTCTGGTCCAGGAAAAATTCCATGAGCCACGACTGAAGGTTTGAGAAATCAAAATCGCATTTTGTATCTGCGATTAATCAGTCTTTGTCGACCAGTGGGATCCTGTCCAGGTCGACAGGAGGCGGGAGAAACGGATTCTCCTCTCCTTCTGCTTGTTTGGATTTTGGCGCCATTTCTACAACAGTAACTGCAAATAAACACAACATTAGTGGGGGCGACTGACTGTGGATGAGGGAAATTGACTGCAACGAAGGAGTAAACGATGAATTTCTCTGGTGTGATGGGTGAATAGATAAATTAAGGAGAATAACGGTAGTTTTAAGTAAATGGGGGTCGGTTGGGAGCGGGAGACCGGTTAGCTGGATAACGAATAGGTTATCCAGTAATAATGGCCAATGGATCATTTTGAGGGTGAGATGGTGGGTGACGGTAGCGGAGGGATACGGACGGGTGACGTGGCGGCTATCGATTGGAGGTAAAAGTCCTAGTAAGGAGCTTGCCACGAGCGAATGGGGGGAAGGACTGACAGCAGTTATGGGACATGACCATTTCAGGAAAGGTGGAAGGTGACGTCTAGAGGTGATGGAGATCTGTCAGATAGTAGGGGATGACAGGACTTGGGGCCATTAGATCACTGCCACGTATAGAAAGGGACCTGCCAGAAGAAGAGAACCATTCTGGACCCCCCCCCCCCCTCAGTTAAAGGAAGATCAGTCGGGGGGGTCCAAAATACATCTTGGGTCATTGATCTATGCGCCTGCCTCTGAGTCGCAGATATTTGCACGCATTTTATCACTCATTCTGGACCCCCCCCCTCCATTAAAGGCAGAACGGACGGGGGGGTCCGGAATCCAATGTCGACCGTAGATCTGCGCGCTCGGTCCTGGGCCGTCCAGATGCACGTGTGTCTTATCAGCGATTTTGGACCCCCCCCCTGTTAAAGGTAGAACGATCAGGGGGGTCTGGAATGATTTGTCCACCGTAGATCTGGGTGCGATCATCTAGACCATTGATACATGATAGGAGCATAAGTGAGGGCGCAGACAAAACATGCGCCTAGAAAACTTTGGATAAATGCTTTTTCATGGGTTTTCTCCAAACTTTTCAAGTAGACACCACCATGGGGCTCGACCAAACGATCTTCTAAGCATATGAAACATGGTGCAACATTTACATCAAGCTGGTTTTATTAAAATGAAACTATAAAGCAACTAGCCTATATTCTACCCTAGCTTCCTATGACAATTAACCCAGATTAGACTGTTGGGTTAAGAATTTACTCTACCCTGGGGTTGTCTGACCAAGATTAGACAGTCTGGCTAGATTTATTCACTAATCTAACCTAGACACTTTGGCTAAGATTAAACTGTTTAGCCAAACTCATTCACTACCCTATCAACATCAATTTAAAAAGAACTTGGCCATGCTTGAAAGGTATGGACCAAGTTACTATTATTGCATGGGGCTTTTATTGAATTCTTTTATGCCCTCTTTTTTTTTTCTTTTCTTTTTCTTTTCTTTCTTTTTTCTTTTTTTTTCTTTTTCTTTTTCTTTTTTTTTCAAATTATTTGCAGAATGAAATATCATTTGTCAACAAAAAATACTAGAGACAGATAATATCCCAGTCACCAATTGATCCTATAAATTATAGGATGATAACACATCTAATATATTATAAAGCGTATTTCTATGGATGTATCCCTAGAGAGAGGGTGAACCACATATATCCTTGTGTTATGTGTGATTGTTGTTGATTATCTCTGTCATTTGATATGTTGTAATAGTGTTGTTTTTTTAGATCTGAAATATATTGTGCAAAGTAGGAATATGTCGGTAAAGAATAACTAAATCTGTGTGTGTGAGTTTCCCTGGATCCACTTTTCATTTCCTCTAGTTGTAGACACATGTGTCCTACAACCCCCTATTGCTACTTCGGGTGAGACTGCATCTACTTTGCAGGTGTTTCCGAAAGGGCCAGTAGTTAGGGCTTGTTGGTGTGTTGTTAGAGTTGAACCCTGGGTCTGCCCCTGTGCCAACAAATGGTTCTATTGTCGGGACTGGGAGATTCATAAGTGGATAGAAGAACAAGAAGAGGACTTTGCAGAAGCCCAGAACAAGAACCCTAATATTAGCACAGAGGATTGGTTGGGAAAGTATATCTTTACCGATATATATGACATTTTCTTTGGAGTAATTCATAAGGAGATATACAAGTGGCTAGCTAGACTAGCAGATACCCAGTTTGAAATCAGACTCAAACCTCATGTGGTTTAGATGTCGGCGTTGATAAAGAAGGTCAAGAGAGTTGAAAATGTTTTGTCAAGAGTAGTCGATCACTGGTTTGATAGTACCATTGGAGGGTACAATACTAAGTTTGTTATTGATAGAGTAGAATCATATAGCCAAGCAGAGAAATATTTATTTAAGGGACCTAGAGGAAATTTTTTACATTTTCTAAAGTTGCAGATCAAGATGTTATTGCATGAGAAGAACATCTTGAAGATACAGTAATCAGTTGGATTAAAGGGATAATGTTCAAGAAATCAGACATCGACAGTGACACAGAGGTTGGACACACGTGTAGTGGGAGATCATTTAGAGAAGTTCCTCTAGTGAACTTGTTTGAGCAGAATCATGAACCACCAGCACAGGAAGAATGGTTCTACAGTGGAGAGGAAGAAGAGTTATTGAACGAGTAACATTCAGAGTCCTCTAGGGAAGAAGAAGTGAAGACTGAAGAACCTCACCGAGAAGATTCAGAAACTTCAGGAATTGAATATACTATTGAAGTAAGTACTATTATGTTGCATGTTGTTTTAGCAACATTAAGTAACTAGAGTAACCTAAGTTATCAGAGCACTGGTACAAGTGGTTCAGTGCATACTCAGTTAAGAACCCTAGGAAGATCTATGCTATATGAGATGAGGTTACCCACCTTTAGGGGATATGGATCTGAAGATCCTGATCAGCATTGGTTCTTATGCGAAGTTGTATGGAGTATTAAGAATGTCACTGATGAAGTTGTTAAAAGAGATCAGTTTAGTACTACCCTAAGAGACTGTGCATTGAGCTGGTACATGAAGTTCGTCCAAGGAGTTGCATAGCCAAAACCGTTGAACGATATCAAGATTGCGTTGATTGTTGAATTCAAGAAACCCAAGTCGAAGTCACAATGCATTACAGAGTTGAAGGAAATCAAGCAGAGAGTAGTTGAACCTATTTGGGAGTTTGATCAGAGGTTTAAGACCCTAACAGGTCATTTGAGTTCTCATATTCCAGACAAACTGAATAAAGATTGGTTCATTGGTTCCCTCTTACCACACATCAGAGTCCCTCTGATGCAAAAGAATATCGCTTCACAAGCTGAGGCATTGGATATCGCCATGAAACTAGAATCATCCCCTATGGGAGAGTCTAGCTCAGGTATGAGTCAAATTTTGAGTCAGCTAACTAGCTTATCCCTGCAGGTCAAAGATATGAAAAAGGATAAAGGAAAAGATAAAAGAGAATATATTTATTGTATCAGATGCAAATCAGAGGGCCATGACAAGGAGCATTGTTCTCTATTCCATGAGTGCTTGGATTCAGGAGCTCTGAGCCCTTTGCAGTAGGTTACTCTACCTTGGTGCTAGATATGTAGAAATCAACATTGCCCTGGTGAATGCTATTACATGGAAAAATATGTCCAGACACATACCAACCTTTACTACACATTCTGTAAATCTGTGGGGAATGATGAGAAAGATTGTAGGGCTTATGACCTCTTGCATGAAATATCAAGAGACACATATAGAATTAAAGGTGAAGTACAACAAGAAGGAAATAATACGCAGTTTAACTCCCTAGGAAGAGGAAACTTCAACCCTCGTGGTGGATTCATGGGAAGAGGACGAGGAAGAGGTATGGGTGGAGGCGAGGTCAGATCATTTGTTATAACTGCGCACAGCCAGGACACTTGGAAATGGATTTTTAGAACTCTTGTACCACTTGCAGCTACTGCAACTCATTTGAACATGTTATTGAAGATTGTCACATGTTGTTAGCCAAACTTCAGGAGAGATGAGGAGGAAACCCACAAGTACAATTAATCTCTGCAGAACCTCACGGAGTGGATCCTAGACTCAATGTTATCACTAGAGGAGGTGCTACTATAGGAGAAGACAGAATGACTCCAGCAAAGACTAAAGATGAATTAGGGGTCAGAAGAACTGCAGAGAATACACCAGAGTTCAATCCGAGGAAAGAAAAGTAGATATTTGAAGAGGCAAGAAGAGAATTTGGAGGAGATCAGGTTTATTCATCAAAGGCACAACCAAAAGTGAGATAATGTGGGATGCCTATGGCATTCGATCAGTCTGCATCACTAGGAGAAGGAAAAGAGGTAATCAAGCTTGTTAGTTTCTTGTATGCGTTCATTGATTTGATTAAGGATGAAAGATCCATACAAGAACTACAACACTTGATCTGACAGTGTGAACTAGGAAAGGTAGACCCTCTGTTGAATAGAGAAGTACATCAAGTATCCAAAAAGAGAAGGAAGAATAAAGAACTACACCTTAATGCTCAGATTGGAGATTATGATATAGATTATGTGGTTCTCGACTTAGGATCAGAAGTCAATGTTATCACGAAGCAGACCTGGGAACTGATGGGAAAACCTAAGTTAATTTACTCCCCTATCAGGCTTAGGATGGATAATCAGCAGGAAGTAAGCCCCTTTGGGAGACTGGAGCATGTCCTTGTGGACATCGACGGGGTAAGAACATTTGTGGACTTCGAGGTGATTGATATAGTTGATGATAGGTGTCCTTATCCTGCGTTGTTAGGAATTGATTGGGCTTCCAACAATTCCACTGTTGTTGACTTAAATAAAATAAGAATGACGTTTGAAGGTGATGGCCTTAGGGTCATTGCACCTCTAGATCCTGATGAAGGTCGAAGATACACAGAACCCATCATAGAATAAGATTGTGCATATGAGCTAGAGAATATATATAAATTGACAGTGAGACAGCAGGATTACATTAACCCTACAGCAGATGGTAATTTAAGCTAGCGAAGTGACAATGCATGCTCATCGAACTTAGAAGAAGCACTGGAGAATTGGCAGAACAAACTGTATGAAGTTTTTGTGTGGCGATGTGCTAGATTGACCAGACAAATTCGTTGGATTGGCACAAAAGTAAGCAATCTGCCCACATTTGATGGTTTAAATAATTTAGAAACATTCTTATGGGATTTTGAAGAAATTGTACCAGTACAACAGAGATTGTTGGCATTGGATGAGGCTTTGAAAGAAACTCCAACAAGATGGTGGGGGACACATAAAAAGAACATCGCGGATTGGATGCAGTGTCACACTTTGATGGAAGTGCGCTTCTCAGAACAAGTAGAAGGATGTGAAGTTCAATACATAGGTCAAATTTGTTCGAAGGAACATGTGCGAGGTTGTGAGGAGGCCTGGAGAAGCATTCCTCAAGAACAGTGGGTGCATAAGTTCATCAATACTCTGTACACAACGCCCATCAATTGGTATCTTCAAGAAGAACTGTGCCTCACCACTTCAGATTGGTACGGTGACTCAAAACTTTGTAGCTACATTTTCATTTGAAAGCCAGTACCCTTCATTAGATCAATCTCTACAAGTTGTAAGATGGAAATTATTTGAGGAGGCACCTAACCTCCCTGTTGAGCAAGAAGAGGATGAATGGACTGAACCTCTTCATAAATGAAAGTATGTTACAATATCAATGTTGATGAAGATGATAATCCTAGGAATGTGAGCATCACAGAAATAGAAGGACAAAGAGATGTAGAAGGACCGGGAGTCGAACTACCTTTCATAGGAAAGCCGATCAAAATCAAGAAAGTTAATATTGGAACAGAGAAAGCACCTAAGCTTGCTAATGTTGGAGATTATTGGGATGATGCCACCATTGATAAGATCACATAACTATTTTATGAATATCAGGACTTGTTCCCAACCAAGTTCACTGATATGAAGGGTATAAAAGGGCCCATGGGAAAGATGAAGATCCCCTTGAAGCCAGATGTCAAGCCAGTTAAGCAGATACCCTACAGATTGAATCCCAAATATAAGCAGAAAGTGAAGATTGAACTAGACAGGATGCTGGAAGCATGAATCATAGAACCTGTGGAAGAGTCGGAATGGATTAGCCCTATGGTGGTACAAGATAAGAAGACAGGAGAGATCAGGATCTGTGTAGATCTCAGAAAGATTGATGATGGATTTTTGCATGACCCATTCCCTACACTATTTATAGAAGAAGTGTTAGATAATGTAGGAGGTCAGGAAGTTTACTCCTTCACATATGAATTTTCAGGTTATCACAGGATCGGGATTGCCAAGGAAGATCGCCACAAGACCACATTTTCAATAGAATGGGGATCCGACCAGTACACAGTGATGCCTTTTGGATTGAAGAATGCACCAGCCATATTTTCTAGGGTGGTGGTCGAAGCATTCAAGGAGTTTTTACACAAATTTTTGGAAGCATATTTTGATGATTGGACTATTTTTAGCTTATTACAAAACCATATTGAATGTTTAAGACTAATGTTGGATAAGTGCAGGCAATGTAAGATTTACCTGAACCTAAATAATTGCATCTTATTTTCACCCTTTGGAGTGCTGCTAGGGAATATTGTGTGTAAGCAGGGGTTGTTGGTAGATCCGTCCAAGATTGTCATTATTGTTGATCTACCCCCCCCCCCTACCTCAGTCAGACAACTGCGCAGTGCGCTGGGACATACTGGATACTAAAGGAAGTGCATTAATGGATATGCACAGATTAGAGCACCTATGGATAAGTTATTAAAGAAAGATTGTCATTTTCAATGGACAGAAGAATGTCAGTAGAGCTTCAACACACTGAAACAGAAAATGGTTATTGTTCCAATTCTGGTTTTCCCAGATTGGAGCAAGGAATTTCATGTGCATGTCTATGCTTCATCTATTGCACTAGGAGCAGTGTTAGCACAACCAGGAGCAAGAGATATTGACCATCTGTTAGCCATTGCTAGCAGGAATCTATCTACAACTAAGATAAACTACACTACCACTGAGAGAGAAGGTTTAGCCATGGTGTACATGCTGCAGAAGTTTCGACACAACTTGTTGGGAGGACATTTTAAGATGTTCATTGATCACTCTATGTTGAAATACCTAGTCAACAAGCCATTGTTGGGGGGAAGGATATGAAGATGGCTATTTTTATTCCAGGAATATGATTTTGAAATAGTGGTCAAGCCAGGGAGAATGAACAAGGGATCTGACCATTTGTCTAGGTTGGAGCATGGAGAGGAACCTACTAGTTTGGAGGATACACTACCAGATGCAAAATTTATTTCCATCAGAAGGGTTGATGATCACTTCACCAAGATATTCTAGTTCCTATCAACAGGAATGTCACCTCGCGAATATACAATCATCTAGAAGAAACAGTCGATAGTTCGCGCTGCAGATTTTTCACTTATAGCTAGATAGCTATACAAGATGGGACCTGATGAGATCCTGAGGAGATGTGTTATGGAGGCAGAGAGTCCACTGATTCTAGAAGAAGCACATGAAGGCATCACATGAGGACACTACGCAAGGAAAGCATCAACGCAGAAGGTTCTTAGAGCTGGCCTCTGGTGGCCTACCTTACATAAAGATGCTAAAGAATACTACAGAGCCTATGATGTATGCCAAAGAGTTGGGAAACCTTCTAGAAGATATGATATGCCTTTAGCACCGCAACTGACCTTACACGCATTTGAGAAATGGGCCATTAATTTTGTGGGACCTATTAACCCACCAGGAAAGCGCACAGGAGCTAGATACATCATCACTGCGATAGAATATTTGACCAGATGGGCAGAAGAGAGAGAAGTTAAGGACTGTAGTGCAACTACAGCTCCGTGATTTATATTTGATGATATCATAACCAGGTTTGGATGCTTGAAGACCCTGATGAGCGATCAAGGTACATACTTTATTAATAAGACTATCGAAGCTTTGACTCAGGAATTTTAAGTCCACCATCAGAAGAGTACTCCCTACCATCCACAAGCAAATGGGACGGTCGAAGCTTTCAACGAGATCTTGGAGATAGCGCTGACGAAGATTTGCAGTGTGAACAGGGACGACTGGG
This sequence comes from Picea sitchensis, assembly GCA_010110895.2. Taxonomy (NCBI): domain Eukaryota; kingdom Viridiplantae; phylum Streptophyta; class Pinopsida; order Pinales; family Pinaceae; genus Picea; species Picea sitchensis. The sequence continues at coordinate 30,874 of SNQJ01S0000425.1, forward strand.
ATTTGAAAGTGCCAGTAGTTCTATGGGCCTAAAGAACTACTTGCAAGAAGATGACAATGCAGACTCCCTTTAAGTTGGTTTATGGTCTAGAAGCAGTTGTCCCTATGGAATATTTGGTTCCTAGTCTCAGAATTGCAGCATTCACAGATATGGATGACATTGGTGTTGTTCAAGAGAGGCTTGTGCAGTTGGTAGAACTAGAAGAAGATAGATTTATTGCAGGATTCCATCAACAAGTAAAGAAGGAATGAGAGAAGGCCTACCATGACAGACATATCAAGAAGAAATCCTTTAAGCAAGGAGATTTGTTATTGGTATATGACAACAAGTTCATGAAGCATCCAGGGAAGTTTAGAACACATTGGCTTGGGTCATTTGAGGATGCATATGTTACAGAAGGAGGAGTTGCGCAGTTGAATACATTGAATGGAGAGTGGAAGGAAGTTTTAGTGAACGAGAGCCGGTTGAAATTTTACTATGACAACCAGCTGCCTCGCAGCTCTCAGTAAAAGCATGAGAAAAAGTGTCTAGGTACCAAGTATAGTTGAAATTGGGTACCAGACACAGAAAAGACAGTTTTCACAAAGAAAGGTGGGACAGAGAAGAAAGCATAGGCTACCCCGCGCAATCTGAAGACAAAGAAAAATAGAAGTTTCGGACCTAGTGCCTCAAGATGAGTCACATTTGAGTGTTGGGGGCCTATTGACCCTTGGTTATGGAAGGTTGCGAAGATTAAGGAAAGAAGTGTGAATTGAAAACTGCGCGGAAGACAAGTTGATTGATATTGGGTTGAAGTGGCCAAAAGAGAAGAAAAGAAGGAGCGAAGTAAGAGAAATCAATTTGTTGGACAGGGAGATATAGGAAGACATATCAACAAGGAAGATGGATCATGGACAAATCAGCAAGCGGAAAAAGGCACCAATAAATGATTTGGAGCATCTCGCAGGAAAGAAGGAAAGGCAGGTTGGCGAAGCCCTGAAAACGCAAGTCAATTTGACCTAGGGTTTTGGTATTTAGGGTTTTGGACATCTGGGTTTCAGCCTAAGGTTGTCCGAGAGTCATTGTAATGTATAAATAAAGGTCAAGAGGACCTGAGATGGGTTCGATTATGTTATGATGAGTGATTGTTGTTATTGTTGAGAGAGAATTATTATGTGGTGAGAGAAGTTTGTGTTGTAAGATCTTCAGTTGGGTGTGAAGATCAACCCTGCAGTGGGGTCCGTAGGGAGGGGAGAGAAGAAGAGAAAGAAAGAGAGATCTGCAAGCTAAGAGTGCAGATAGAACTGTATGCTTTCATCTAATATATTATAAAGCACAGTTCTGTGGATGTAGCCCTAGAGAGAGGGTGAACCACGTATATCTTGGTGTTATGTGTGATTGATGTTGATTATCTATGTCATTTGATATGTTGTTATAGTGTTGTTTTCTTAGATCTGAGATATACGGTGCGAAGTACGATTAAGTCAGTAAAGAATAACTAGATCTATGTGTGTGAGTTTCCCTAGATCCACTTTGCATTTCCTCTGGTTGTAGACACCTTTGTCCTACAACCCCCTATTGCTATTTCAGGTGAGACTGCATCTGCTTTGCAGGTGTTGCCAAAAGGGTCGGTAGTTATAGATTGTTGGTGCATTGTTAGAGTTTAACCCTGGGTCTTCCCCTGTGCCAACAGGGAGTTACTGTGAAAATCTACAAGCTCGCTCTGAAACCTCTAGTGCCATGAATTCAGTGTCCCCTGGCACATTTCCATCTTTTTCCCGCCTGATTATAAATTCTGAGCGCTCTACATGCATTATGTTCATCAATCAAGTTTACGCATCGCCTATAATTCTTCTTGCAAGCCCAGGTTAATTGAGATTACCGCCTTTGGTTTGTACAAAATCCATTGCGCGCAGAACCTGTTATCACTCCAAAAGTCACCCTAGACTGTAATCAGGTGAGCTTGGTAACATCAAAAATTTTGTAAATGTAAATGAGTTTTTTAAAAGGTCAAATGGACAAGCCTCAAAATAATAATGTTCCAACTCAGAAAAAATAGCTAGCATGCACCAGCAATCAAGGTCTTGGCTAACTTCAATCAGTAATTGGGAGTGAGTATGAATAGAGGGAAGACTTGAATGAGAGGAATGTAGGGGCTGGTGTAAACATCGGGTCTACAAAATCCTAAGGAAGAAAGTTTCTTAACACGGGATCTTCTTGAACTCAGAAACTAAGGAAGCTAAATAAACATCATGATAATATGATGATCAAACATCCACCATAACATCACCACAACCATTTATGTGAATCATTCAAAGCATGAACATTTAGCATCGGAAGCAAATAATATGAAAGAGAAGTTGATGTATATTAACCAAAAATTCTTAAGTCCAGTACATAACCAGTTCACAGCAACTTTATCAAAACATTACAATTAGGGAGCCTCAGCTCAATCATTCGAACCTCTTTCATAAATTGGAACATGGATTTATAATAGAAAAGAAAGGCAGCAGCTAGAGGTGTGAGCTGGCCCTTCCCCCTCATCGAGTTCTCCAACAACAGTTATTAATCAAACACCTAGGCTAACAGTTATTAACAAACTGCTACAAAAAGGGAAAATGTTGGCCACTGATCCAACCAACATCGAACTAACTTGATCTTTTGTGTTGTGCATCTCCATATGTGCCAAGTGTCTTTTAATGCTTGTGTTACACCTCAATATTGCTCACTTTGATAAGTGTCGTAAGTGTCGCGTGATCCTCTCAATTGTCGCATGTCATTCACAAGTGTCGCAAACATCAAACAAAGCATGACGCCATGATGACGACACCGAGGAGATATCTAGAATAATTCAGACACTTGATTTGGAGGAAGGAGAATGATTAACTAAAGTCAAGGAACTCTTATCACCTGAAAGGAGCTCTTAAAAAAAGGTTTTGAAGGTGAACGCTCCCCTACATCAGCCTTAGGAGTGTTGGTGCTCCCCTATAAGGTCTTAGGGAGAATTATAACGCTTATCTTCCCCTTTGAAGGAGCGTTATCCATCCTTGGAGCGTTGGTGCTCCCCTAAAGCTTCCTAGGGAGAGCTATAGCGCCCCGATGCCCCTTTTGAGGGAGCGTTGTCTAATCTGAGGTAGTAGTTGGCCCGTTGAGGAGAATAAGGGGAGGATCTTTCAAGTTTAGAAGGCAGTTGCATTCGAATTCTTGGTTCCATCAGGAGATCCCTGATCCAAGGAGGGGATTCCTCAACTTGTTCTAAAGATAACTCAAGAGGTTAAGCCTCTCTTAACCTATATAAGCAGGCTCCATGATGGTGAGAAGGGGGGAAGAATTGCTAGCATGAAACCTATGATCTCATAGGAAACACACAATCAACCAAAGGAGAGTGATCAGTGAAGCTTCTACCTTCCAGGTCATGGATCTTTCGAGCAAGGGTTAGACGAAGAGGACTTGACGAAGTTGTCGCATTTGCATCTATGATTGTAAGTACTACTATCGTTATTCTCATTAATATGGCACGCTTGGCCTGTTTCTTTCTAGTTTGTGTCTGATCTTACATGAATTTATCATTGATAGATAGATTTGTTTTCAAGCTAATATCAATAGAGTAGGAAGCGGTCGTACTTTGTTTGTCTACAGGACTCAGTGAAGAGCGAGAGTTTGGAGCTCGACTTGGAGCGTGCAGGGACAAACGTTGATAAAGAGGTACTGCTATTCTCCTTCCTTCTCATGTATTAGTTTGTTTAGATTTGAGAGGAAGTCAGTGTCCACGTTAAGCACTTTTTGTCTTAGAGTTAGGGTCTAGCTCTTTGAGGCAATCTACCTGTCCGCAGGGAGATTTTCCTACAACAGAAACTGGCGACTCCGCTGGGGAGTCCTCAAATCGAAACTTTTTGTTTTGATTTCTCCTCATAGACCTTGTTTTACCCCTTGATTGTTTCAGACCTAGTTGACTCCTCTTTTGATTGGTTTCATGAGCTGATTGACTCCCTACCCCATCACACTCAACCTAATTGTCGAGACTGAACTGCAATTTTTGGATTTTTTGACACTTTTATGAGCTTTTTGAACCTGGTTCCCCTGTCCCTGTGTTAATAGTGTGCCAGCGCTCCCTGAGTGCCTTACACAGAGAGCTACAATGCTCCTTGCCCTTGACAACAGAGTGCCAGCCCTCTTTTGGCCAGAAATCCTTCTAGAATTGCTTCTTCAGGGTTTTACCTCTGTGTTGCTCTTGTTGAGCCACCTTGTGAGTCAATGTTTCTTCCTTTTCAACTTTGACATCTATCTTTTTGAAGGAAAAATATCTTGCTATTTGGATTTTGTAGCCTTCTTCACTATTGTTGTTGAGTTTTTCTGCCATTTGGAGTTTGAAACTCATGCATTGTCTTTCTCTCCTTTTCGATTGAGCGAAAAACTCTGGTGAAGGTCATTAAAGGCCTACAGATCTCTTAATTTGGCTTTAGTTAAGATCATTGTTCTTCGACATTTCTTTTGGTGTGAAGTTCTTGATTTTTCTTTGATTGTTTCTTTTCTTTCGCTTCTTGTTTTGATCACAACGAGAGGGTGTATTGTTTGTACGATTCTTACTTGTGTTGGTCTGATTTTCATTGATCCAAAAAGATAATTAGCAAGATGAGCATTGTTTTTAATTAATCATTATTCATATACAAACAATAAAGAAGCATATTCATGATTGATTTTTCATATTAGAAGGTATCTCAAAAGTTTTAGCATCACATCAGATTTGATTGAAGAAAATTTGTTTGAGGGCATTCCTTATTAGTCCTTGTTAGTGAAAAATAACTCTCTCTCTCCCCTAGATAGATGTTCATTGAAAAGAAATGACTGCTTATCATCTTTGATGCATTCTTGGGGCTGAGTCATAATCCCATCCGTTTCACTTCCATGCACCCCTTTTGAGTAAAGAACAGCTATAAAATCAACGCTAATTAAAAATTATTTAGAACATTTTCTTTTCTAGGATCCTCCACCAACAGTAGACTAGGCTTAGCACTTTGGATTAGGCTGTGAGCATAACTCTCCAAAGTTTCCAAAACAAACATTAGCATCCTGAGTTAGGGAGAGTCAAATCCAATTGTCGTACAAGTCTTCCTGGGACCCCCCTCTCACACAGGGGTTACGCACGAGGTCGCATTCGACTGAGCTATGGAGATTATCCCTCCGTGGTTTAACTGATTGTGGTGGTCAGATCATATTATGGGGATCGCTTGAAGGTAAATCCACAATTACTGCGTGGAAGCCTTTTGGTTGATTTCGGGCTAGATACCCTACGCGTACGTTCGGATCAGACTGTCGACTGTACCCGCCCAGGGGCTGACTGCGAATTGGTAACCTTAGTGGCCATAATCTTTAGGGTCTTACACAAGATGATAGTGAAGGGAAGTCTCACTGTACCTGGAGCAGACATTGGTCAAACTCACTCGGGCTCCTTGGAGGGTAAATCCACAATTACTGTGTGGAAGCTTGCACCAAGGCGTAAGTCCATTTAACAGGTCGCCATTGTAAGGGTTCCACCATATCCCCACCCCTTCTTGACTTGATCACGCGACGTTGGATTTCATCACCAACTAGTACGGTCATCGAGAGAAGGTCATGTTTGCTTGGTTGTGATTCTTAGATTTTATTAGTGTATGTTGTTTCTTTTCGGTAGTTGGCCATATATCTCTTTCGCTGACTCTTTTTAACCAACATCGACCCTCCACGCCATTCGCGGAGGCTACAGGGACTTCCTCCAGAAAATATGGAAGGGAACACCCCTTTACCCCCTCATTCTACAGAGGAATCTCCTCAACAGAGTGAGGTTCAAGACATTGAAACTTCCCAAGAAGAAGTTCCCACTCCTCTGGAGAATTTTTGAATTGTTTCAGAGTCTCCAGAAGCTTTCTGCATTTCGGAGGGATATGAACGTCGTGTCCTCCAATTGAATTCAGTTGGTGAATTTGTCGTCGTCAATCCTTCTGACATTCTGGTTGGGTCTCGTCAAAACCCTTTAGCCGATGACCCCTTTTGGATCATAGACATTGTTCGAAGTCCACCACGCATGGTGTGGGACCTTTATGGAGCAGGGGTAGGTGTTGATGCACCTATCTCCTACACCGTACCTTTAAACCATTTTACCAGCACTACCGTTTTTACGGCCACACCACCCGTTGGTCTGAACACATCGTTTGTTGGCCCAAGGTCTACTTTTCCTCTCTAGACAGCTCATTCTACAATGGTCACTCACATTCCGACTATTCTCGTCGGTAATGCGGTGGTTAGCTAAGCTGCTATTGGCACACCCGTAACACCAAGACCTACATCATCACTCCCTTTTGGGTACAAAGCACTGAATTTTTCCACTGCCACTACTACTCAAGCTATGCCGGGAAGTTCCATACCTATCCAACAACCCGGAGGGACCGGTCTGGGTGGTCTTAACCCATTCAGCGGTATCGTTCAATCATTTATGTCTGGTTCTCAAATTCTGGGAACTCTACCTCAAGATGGGGGGAATCCTCCCACCGAAGGACAAATTCCATTTGGGGGGCACCCTCATGCTGGGGGGAACCGTCAATCCAGATCCTACCATCAACCATATGGACAAAATGTGTCTACCACGCCTAATCCATGGAATATCCCTTTTCCAAGAAATCTGCAGTTCTCGACAGGACACAACTCTCAAGCTCTGCAACAACCTCCTGATGGACAAACACCAAATCCAGCTTATAACCCTCAAAATCCATCCGGTTATCCTCCGCTCGCACATACTTCTAAAAACACCTCAAATCCTATGTACCCTGGTCAACACCAACCTCATACAAGAGGGCCCACTAGTTACAATTATCCGCATAACCCAGTGATTGGCCCTACTGGTGTCCCCATGCCACACCAGCATTACCCACAGGTTAACCGACAACTACCTTTTCTAGCTACCCTGGACCTTCCAGACTTGTCTCGGTTAACGAATGATCCTATTTATCATTCTCTGGTTTGGCCATCTATTCCAGCTAAACTTCCTTCTGATATCCCAAAATTCGACGGAAATCCGGAGAAGACCCAAACAACCACGTGATGACTTTCCATTTGTGGTGTTCATCCAACTCCCTCATGAACGATTCTATACGTTTGCGTCTTTTCCAACAAACACTTATGGGTTCCGCGGCGAAATGGTATATTGAACTACCATGCACATCTTTTCACGATTTCAACTCCCTCACCATGTCCTTCCTTACACACTTCCAACTACCCATTCGATACGAGACGGGTACTGAACTATTAACCTCCCTTCGTCAGAAAACTTTCGTGCACATCTCCGATCATATTCATGAGTGGAGACGACGATGAACGCTAATCAAAGTGGTCATTCCTGACCAACTATTAGCGGAATGGTTCACCAAATCATTGTTACCCAAGATCGCTCGTGATGTTTCCATGGGTGGCGTAGTCACCAAGGAAGAAGCTATTGCCCGAGATCAGTACTTAGACTTGGTCTATTCATAGTCCGGTACTCTGTACGAGTTGATACCAAATGCTACCTGTGCCACTAATGATCCATCCAAACCATCGTATGCTTCCCATACGGATGGGGTTATTGGCTCCGTCAAAACCCAATCTACTTCCCAGTCGACTGGAACAACTCAGCGTCCCGCTTCGACGGATGCTCCCAACCCAACTACACCCTCTTCTACCCCCCCTCAAACTCAAGTCTCGGAGGTGAATGCGGTCCAATCAACCGCAACTTGGGGGCAAGAATAAAGCGAGAAATAAACCAAAGAAAAACAATAACAACGAACAACCAAAAAATCAACCGCAAACTCCTGCTGCCGGAAAACAACCACAACAAAAACCGAAACTCCCATGTCTCATTTGTGGTGATGATCACTACACTCGAGACTGTCCACATCGCGATGAAGTGGCCAAACTTTTCAAGGGAAATTCACAACCCGTTGTGCTTACTTAGCCTTTTCCACAGCAGCAATCTTTGGTTGCTCAAACCCCCACTGCAGGGGACAGTTCCAACCAACCCCATGATGAGGCCTCGACAAGTGCCCACATTTACATGTTTAATGGGTTTAATCTAACCACTCGCTCTGCAACATATGACACGCCAATTAAACCTAATAAAATGAAGACTACTAATGGTTCTGTACCTGACCTGTTACCATCTTCCGTAAGTCCTCCGTCTGCCAGCCCTCCATCCGGGCCACTTCAGAATGAGAAACCTTCGTTTGACTCCATCTTACGCCCTCCTAAGAGAACCATCTAGAAATTGACCTTCAATCTTAATTCACGGGCCGCCCAAAACTACAAAATTGTTGAAGATTTAGCCCAAGCACCATGTGTTATGTCCACCTTGGAAGTTCTACAACATTATCCCAGCCAACGTAGAACGCTATTAGCTTCTATCGGCACTTCTGATCCTGAGTCATCAAACAACCTCACGTTTAATTTGGATGATCATCAACCACGACTCTCCCACCAACTAGCTTTCCAAATCGATGTTGTTGTTCACAATCAACAAATCCACCGAACTATCTTGGATGAGGGAGCCTCTACTTGTGTCATGTCTTTAGCTTGTTGAAAAGGCTTAAAATAACCTACCCTTAACAAGTCCCCTACAATGTTATGCACTTTCAATGGACGACGTTTTCACCCTCATGGATTATTACAATCCTTAGCCGTTCAGTTAGGCGGAAAAACTGTTACCGTTGATGTTGAGGTGGTCGATGCCCCCCTCGATTACAACCTACTACTTGGAAGAAGTTGGTTCTACGCTATGACTATCGTCGCCTCATCGGTGTTTCGATGTGTACAATTCCCCCATCAAGGCAAAATTGTCACTATCGACCAACTTGATTTCTGTACACCCGACGCTCGCGCCCCTGTCACCAACAACATTCCCTTTTTGGGAGACCATCCAGTTACGTATGAAAGCATTGGTGTTGGCTTGTTGAAATATTCTAGCCTTATGGGTACTTTCCCTACACCACTTCCACCTACCATGCATCATATTTCCACCGTCAATATGATCTCGACTATGCCCTATCAATCCTTGGAATCATCTGATCCTTGGGTTGTACCTAGTCCTCTGGAATTCGATGTGCTCAGTGACACTATGCCACTCTGCCCAGTCGAGGCTGCATACATAGCTATTCAATCTACCTCTCCCTCTCCAAACAACCCACATTTATTGGTACTTGATGCCTACTCGATGCCCTCATGGTTGGATTCCCTATCGTCTGTCGTCGATTACATTTCCCAAATTTTCCCTTCTGACGAATCTATTATGGAAATGCTTAGCATTGACGATCTACCTTGTGATGATAACCATCATCGATCCTCTTTTCTTTCGCCTTTGCAAGAAATTCACCAAGACATACACTCTGTCTTCCCTCCTGATGTTATCGATTCTCTGCAATCTTCTATCCTCACACAAGATACTCTTTCTGAGGGGAATATGGGTAACATATCTACTACGATCGTTATTGATATTTCGATCAAAGAGGGCGTCGTGGAAAACATTAACCTTGGTGCTAATTGCACACCCGAAGAAGTGGTCTCTTACACCGCTTTGTTTAAGGAATTATGTGATGTCTTCACATGGAGCTACGAGGAAATGCCAGGGATCGACCCTTCAATCATCGTGCACGAAATCAAGACTTACCTTGACGCAAAACCTGTTCGACAAAATCTTCGCCCGGTTCATCCCAAGAAAATTGCAGCTATAAAGGCAGAAGTTGAGAAACTTCTAAAATTTGGCTTTATCTATCCCGTCCCTTTGACCGAATGGGTCTCCAAGCTTGTTCCAGTTACCAAAAAACAAGGGACCATCTGTGTTTGTGTTGACTATTAGGATCTCAACAAAGCTTGTCCCAAGGACAACTACCCTACACCCTTCATCGACCAAATCATCGATAATTGCGCATGGAGCATAATCTTCTCTTTCATGGATGTCTTTTCTGGGTATAACCATATTGAAATATTACTTGCTGATAAACATAAGACAGCCTTTATCTGCCCATGGGGGACTTTCACCTATCAAAAGTTATCGTTTGGCCTTAAAAATGTTGGTGCTACTTTCCAGCGGGCCATGTCGTACACTTTCCACGATATCAAGCATATCACAGATCCTTACCTCGATTATTTACCCGCTCACTCGTCCAATCGATCCGATCACATTGATCACTTACGGGTGATTTTTCTTTGATGTCGGTTCTACCGTATTCGCTTGAACCCGCATAAGTGCATTTTTTCCGTCGAATCCGGTCAACTCCTCGATTTCATTGTCTCCAAAGATGGGATCAGGGTGGATCCGTTAAATATTAAGGCCATTCTAGCCTTACCCCCACCTACCAATTTAACCCAACTCCAAAGTTTGCAAGGCAAAGCAAACTTCCTTCGTCGTTTCATCTGCAACTACGCCGAAATAACTAAAGGATTCATGCGGTTACTCCAAAAGAACACCCCTTTCATCTGGGATGATACTGCCCAATGGTCATTCGATGCTCTCAAGCACACCTTGACCCACACACCTTTGTTGCACCCTACGGAGTATACAAAAGACTATATCCTTTACTTGGCCACCTCCGCTTCCACCATTGCGATGGTGTTAGTTCAGGAGGACCCCAACGATGAAGAACATGTGATTTATTACCTGAGCAAGAGTCTATCTGGACCCGAACTCCGATATTCACATGTCGAGAAACTGGCTCTGGCAGTCATCATCGTTGTCCAGAGATTCCGCCATTACATCTTACTACGCACCACCACGGTGATCGCGGGCTCCAACCCCATGTACCACGTCTTGACACGTCAAGTACTTGGGGGTAAATATTCTAAATGGATCGTTATCCTCCAGGAATTTGATCTCGAATTTATGAAGTCCAAAGCCAAAAAGTCCCTAGTATTTACAGAGCTTATATGTGCTCTCCCTCGTGTCGATGAAGACATTGAACCTAGAGATTCTCTCCCCGATGAATCTCTCTTCCTCATCAACACCTCTGATCCTTGGTACGGAGATATCCTCCTTTACCTTCAAACCCAACGTTTTCAGCCTAACATTTCTCATGAAGAGCGTCGACGTATTCGTCATCACTCTCCTCGTTATCTCATCATCAGTGACACCTTGTATCATCGTGGGATTGACACCATCCTTCGACGATGTCTGGTTCACGAGGAGGCTAAACGTGTTTTGAACGATTGTCACCCTTGTGCCTATGGCGGTCACCTTTCTGGACTAGCCATAGCCCAAAAAATCCTACGTGTCGGCTACTTTTGGCCCTCGATTTTCAAATATTGTATCGAGGCCGTCAAAAAATGCCCACCTTGCCAAATATTTAACAAGAAGGCACGCACCCACCCTACTGCGTTGCACCCCATTATCGTCATCGGCCCCTTTGCCAAGTGGGGTATCGATTTCATGCAGTGTAAGCCTACCTCAGTCGGGGGGCACAGTTATTTAATCGTCGCCATCGACTACTTCACCAAATGGGTTGAGGCTATGCCTACCTTCCTGAACGATGGTCGTACTGCAGCTCTGTTCCTTTTCAACCACATCATAACTCATTTTGGTGTACCATGTACCATTGTCACTGATCACAGTGCACACTTCAAGAACCAGATGATGAGTGAATTACATGTCAAATTGGGTTTTCACCATGAAAACTCATCCCCTTACTATCCTCAGGCCAACGGACAAGTTGAGGCCATCAACAAAGTCCTAAAAACCATAATTCAACGCATGGTAGGGGAAAACAAGACATCATGGCATCTACAACTTTTCTCCGCTCTCTGGGCTTATCGCACTTCTGTGAAAACCTCAACTGGATTTACTCCTTTTCAATTGGTGTATGGCATTGAAGTCGTTCTACCAATCAAGTGTGAGATTCCATCACTCAAACTGAAAGTAGAACTCCTGCCCCATACTTCTGTTGAAGAAGAACGATTCTTGTATCTATCCAAACTGGATGAAACACGTCGTGATGCTACTCTCGTTAATGAGGCACATCAAAAACGAATTAAGAGTCAATACGACAAACCCGTCCACCCTCGGACTTATTCAGAAGGGGACTTAGACCTCATTTATGACCAAGCTCATGATAAATTTGGAACAGGTAAGTTAGAACCTCTGTGGCACGGTCCTTACATCGTGAAGCATGTCCTATACAGAGGCACCTACGAATTAGTAGATCATGATGGAATTTCCCTAGGAGAGCCCCGAAATGGGCTTTACCTTAAAAAGTACTATGCTTAGATTACCCAACATGTGTACTTTGTACATTATTGTATTTTAGTTTTGGTGTGTTTATTTCTTTCACATGCTCGAGTCTTTACCATTGCCACTCATGATTGTGCTTGTGTTTTCATGCACAGATGACATCTTCCTTTCCTATCTTTTTCGGGTTTGCAGATGGCACTAGTCGACATACCCAGAACATTGCTTCGGCGGCATGGGTTATTTACCAATTTGACGAGGTGATGAGTTCAAGAGGTATCTGCTTAGGACCAGCAACCAACAACATGGCAGAATATCATGTTGTCATTGGAATTTTGACCCAAGCCTCCTCCCTAGGTATCTCCCATATCATTGTTTACTTAGACTCCCAACTCATGGTCTATCAACTCAACCGTATCTACGCTATCCGTAGTCCTATCCTGCTACGTCTCCACCTACAAGTTCGCCATCTTGAATGAATGTTCGATTACATTGAATATAGACACATTCCAAGAGAACTTAATAGTGTTTCGGATTTGTTAGCTAATTACATCATGGATCGGTATCTCGCCCACATATAAGATTTAAGGAAAGCAAAATTGTACATCACATGTAAATTAAAACACATCACAGACATCATCATGTACAAATCATTTGGCACTGTAAAAAACTCAGAACTATATATATATATATATATATATATATATGGCATGACTGAAATGTTTTTATTACATGAAAAATATGTAGTAGAGAAAAATGTCGGGTCTTTAAACCCCTACAACATCGCCTGACAAGGCATACAAAAATATGATCACCAGAGAGACTCTAATCTCCCTGCACTACATTGTGATGCGAGTAACATATCACTGCATGCACTACGCGTCTCAGTAGATAATTGACATTCTATGGAACTCCCACAGTGTGCCTCTGCAGATGTAAAGGCACTTATCCCCTTCATAGAGGAGGAATGCCCATCGTGAGGCCTTAGAGGTTTCTTTCAACCTCCCGGAGACCTATCACTGGTACTCCCGGATCTGCTACAACCGGAGCACCCCCACGACGTCCTAGTATCGGTATATCGGTCGGGCGCACTGCTCCCTTGTCTGCATGTTGAAAAACAACACATCTTTAAAAACTTTTCTATATACCCAAAAAAATACATATACATTAAAAACTTTAAAAAAAAAAAACTAGACAAGGTATGGCTCAGTCTCTTACCTGACACATCCCAGTCTTCCCCCACGGGTAAAATAAAATCCATGCTCCCGCGGAAATCTACCTCAGCATACGGGAAGTCTTCTATCCAGAGATATTGTCGTCTCATCCAAGCAAAGAAATCGCTAGTGAAACGGAACTCTGACTCCGCTACTAGCCTCGGAGACAGACTAGTCCACCTCTCCATCCTAGGTTCGTCCACTGGTCGCACCGCTAGTGCTATCTGAGGCTTCATCTGGGGGATGCACTCTAAGAAAAATGAGACCAGAAAAGAGCCATAACCAAACTTTTTTTGTCCCATCCGGCACCGTGAAACATGTTCCTTCACATTTTGAAGGAACCCTGCACTCCAGTTGAACAGTGTGGGTTCCAAACACTGAACACCATAAGCCACATGCGATCTTGATGCCAGATGCACACTAGTACTGCCTGTCACGCTCGTGATAGCAAACAGTATGGACCGGAGGGGTAGCTCTCGGATATCCTTGATAGGGATTCTACCCCCTACCAGTCTTGCTCCTGGAACGCAGTGACTTGCCAGATACACGCCCACTTGTTCAGGTAGCGCCCTCTGCCCAGAAAAAGATATGGGAACCCCTCTCTTCGAGAGGCCAGTCAAGAAATACACGTCTTCCAACTTGATAGTTAGAAGTTGTGTGCCAATCCGGAATCCTTGCTCCGCAACATCCCATAGATCGATCATATGCTCAAGCAACAAAATCTCCTTCTTCATTTTTGCAATTTGAAGAATTTGAGTAAGCCACAAGCTCATAATGTGGCCCGTGTGCGAGGGCTCTGCAAGGCATCCAAGTCATCAATATCATGCTCTCGTTCTTTCCACTCGATCATGGTCGTCGAAATCACCTACAAAACAAAAAAAATAAAGAATTCATTATTTCAACGTTTTGGCAATTTCGACAATTTTCAAAAGCAATCTAAAAACATGAAAATATAATGCCCACATCATTTAAAGAGACCACACCCTCTTTTATAATCACCACGCCCTCTCTTAGCCATTCAATGTTCATCACACAACAACAAAACGTTTTAAAATGAAAACGACTTCTTTATGTCTGCGTGGGCATATGTGGGGATTTTTCATGGGTTCTTTGCCCAAAACGAACCATCCAATTAGCTATTGAGGCGTTGGCATCTTGGCCATCCCCCTCTAAAAAAAAATTGCAAAAAGAATCCCCTTTTTCCATCATTTTTAAAAGAGGTCGATTTTGATCTTTTTGGGGCAACTTAGGGCTTCAATTTTTGAATTAAATGCTGCTATGAAAATGAATATTAAAACATGTAATTGAAATAAGGAGAGATGAAGATCTACCTAGTCCAAACGGAAAGAGAAACGGTCAACTGTAGCTCCGGTATCAAGCAAAACAAGATCCACCTCCGAAATGAGAATCTCCACTACTCCAAAATCCTTGTGCAAAATGAAATGGTAAATGGAATTTTCATTGTATTGATATTTATAAATTTCCATTTTTTATAAGGTATAGTCATTTGTGGGTTTCTCTAACAATATAATGGCTTCACTAAACCCCTGGTTTGTAGTTTTGACATCGCAGGTTTCCTGGCAGTTCTAATGGGTTATTTACCTTGTCGCACTCATGAGCATAGTCTTGGTTCGTTCTCAAGCTCGAAGACATGTGAACGCGTCGAGTAGACTTTTATCTCTTTTTCAGACTCGCATGGATACACGAAAAAGGAACCCCCCTAGAGTCATCTTTAAACCCTTTTCAGACTCTCTAAATATGAAAATATTGTCGAGTGATCTTGCTTCCTTTCATGCTCGTTAAAAGGTTTGAAAGGGTGTCTTTCGAGTGATAGTTTATCTCTTTTTCGGTCTCGTTAGACTACTGTACGAAAAAGGAACTGAGAGAGTTCTCTTTTAAGTGTTTTTCCAAACTCTATAATCCTGAAAAACCTTTGAGTTTTCTATCTTTGGACTCGCTAAAGCACACATCGACAGGCCCATACGGGATCGAACCCTTACTTCTTCCGGTTTGTTAAACAAAGGAAGAGGAACTTACCGAAGGTGAGTTATATCGAGCAT
>SNQJ01S0000425.1:57627-84831 GCA_010110895.2 Picea sitchensis
GTTGAAGAGGATAAGGTGAGGAGGTTAGGATGATCCCACTAAATCATGAAA
This sequence comes from Picea sitchensis, assembly GCA_010110895.2. Classification (NCBI taxonomy): domain Eukaryota; kingdom Viridiplantae; phylum Streptophyta; class Pinopsida; order Pinales; family Pinaceae; genus Picea; species Picea sitchensis. The sequence continues at coordinate 57,679 of SNQJ01S0000425.1, forward strand.
GCGAGTAAGATCCAAACCATTCGGATGCCACCTCACCATAGAAGTTTCTCCTTCTAGAAGATTCGAGAAAACGCTCATTTTTCCCACGTACAGGCATTCTCGCACCCTAGCTATAGAGCAACCTGCGAACACCTCGCACCCTAGCTATAGTGCAACCTGTGAAAATGGGTCATTCTCGCACCCTGCCTATATAACAACCTACGAACTTCCCTTTTTATAAGGTTTTTACATAGAAAAAAACAACTTCTTTTCTTAGGAGAAGTTCTTCTCCCTTCTCTCTTTAGGAATTCAGGCCACTGACCCTCTGAAGGAAACAGATAGGTTTACATCATTAACGATCATAGGGATGACGAAAATATTGTGTAACAGGGCCCTTCCGGAAACTCATGGAGGTGATTAAGAAATATTTCACTTGTGAAGGAAGGTTTGACAGAATACATCCACACCACATTATATTGTTCATACACTTCATAGGGAGGAGACTATTAAATATTCTATTTTTCTTACACCAAAGCCTCCGAGAAATTGCACACAGCACCCAAGATGAAATAGATCATCCGAAGAGGAAACTTTCACATGTCTTGTTGATTAAAGTGTTGTTGGTGGAGGAGTTAATGTGACTGGTAAATAACTGGGATTCGTTTCTACTTGCAGTAGGCATCCCCAAGGATCCAAAGGGAGATTTCCCTCTACCTACGGAAAGGGTAACATCACATCACGCGGAGGCTAAAGAAGGAAGGGCTACAGAGGAAGGAAGGACGTTGGAAGCCATGTCCCCCCGACAGTTGTTGGTTATTGTTATTCCTTTATACTGCCTGAGTTTGTATTGACCCAGGGTTCATGTCTTTTAGGTTTCCAACAAAGCCTCTAAAACTATCGGCCCTCTTGGTAAACCAGAAGGCAACGCATTACAGATAATGCGTTGCGTAGTCTCACCTTAGATAGCTTTAATGGGTGGCTAGAAGACTCATGTGTTTACAGCCTAGGATTGAGTATGAGATATCAGAACTCGACCATTGAACCATTATTAGAACTGGTAAGTGCAACATACTAGTATTCACGACTATGTAGTAACTTTAGCAGCTTATTCCCTTACTAGCACAACCATATTTCCTAGGCAATAGAATAACTCATTCATTCATTAAGCACAACAAATAAATATTGAAAAGAGGATAAAGATATGCATGCATTCATCACATTACACAGATATTACCATGGTTCACCCCCTCCTGGGCTACGTCCACAAATATTTGGCTCTTGGCTCTTTTATTATGATTGTTTTGCATCTACAGCATCGTGCGCTTACAACTCTCCTCAAATGAGTAAGATCTATATGAGGTGAACTAGATCGCACCAAGCTCCTCAGCCTGCAATCTAATCCTCAAGATCTACCTTCTCTTGTCTCCTCTAGCTCAACATCTTACAAAATATCTCATACAACAAAATATTACATATTGCATCCGCTCATGCGTAGCTACTATACTAAAGAACTGATTATATGTCGAAAACTGCAAAAACCAGAATACTAACTAACTCAGAACCACTACAAAATTTGTGAACCCTCTATAATACCTCGATATTGGTATTTATACATCTTTGTCTCTTCATCCATTGCAATACATTACCAAAACCCTAACCCTATTGACGTTAGGTCTTCCTCTCACGCGCGTGTTGTTCTTCCTTTCAGTTGTCGCTTTCCTTGTGCACACTTTCTTGTATGCGCGCGTGTTGTGTTTTCTTCCAGTTGTTGCTTCACTCTCTGCACGCTTTCTTTCCCCATGATCATCCTTCTTTCCACTTCGACCTACTTCCAACAGGCCCCCGAGCCACCTAATATTTGTGTGTGTCTTCGACCTCCCTAGTGATCGTCTAGAACTTTTCCCTAAGCTCTGTTGCCTATTCCTGCGCTTGTGCAGTCTTCTCCTTGACTATATCCACTATCTGAGTTGAAACTTCATCACTAACCAATTCCATGCATTTTTCTTGGGTTTTTTCTATCTGTGTCTTTGCTTCCTCTACTTGTGCCAAGACTTCTACTACCTGCTCTTTCAATGGTTCCATTTAAGCCTGTCGCTCTTGTTTCTATGTTTGTGCGGTAGTTAGCTCTGGCTGCAATTTCTTCATTTCCTGCATTCCATAACTGGCATTGTCTTCTGCCTCTATTTGAGTTCTTGGATCAATGTGTTGATCCTCTCTTCTTCCTTATCCCACTTTAGTCCATAGCTATGCTTCTTTATCGAACAAGTTCGTTGATGTGCTGACATGCTGCTCTATCTCCTACAGCTGCATTGATGCTTCTTGTTTTCGTTGCTCCTTGAATGTTGGTGGAGTGTTTGGTATGAGTTGCTCTTGGAGATTCTTGATCTCCTTATGATATTGATCGATTGCCTGCACAATCCGATCAATCTTTTTTGCTGCTGTGATTCCCTCCCTCTGTGTGGCCTGTGGAATCTTCTCATAAGTTCTTGTCACTTTCTACTCCAATCCTTTCATGCGCTCCCTCTCCTCCTGGGACTCAGATTTATCCTTCCCATAGACTATTTCTAGCGTGTCTCGTTTCTTTGTTTCCTACTTTAATTTGGTTAAGTCTCTCTGTACGTGAGACGGTACCTCGTGGTTTACGCTCACCTGCAACCTGTGTAGTGCCTCGGATGGTATCCTTGTCAACACAAGTTGGATTTGGCTTAAGTCCTTCAACGGTGTCTACCCCACAATTTTGTCCATGCGCAGCATACTAGGGTTGATGTGGAATGTTACATGTGGCTGCAATATTGCCTGGACTGACTCTCATTCTTCCTCTAGCACTCTTCCTTATGTCTGTAGTGTTGGTGGTTTGATTCCCCTGCTACTTTCTTTCTGCCCTTCCCTGATTTGTTTGAGGAGTTGTTGTATATCTTCCAACTCCTGTTGAATATTGTCCCTGTGGTGTGCAGCATGGTCAAAGTCCTCGAATAGACAATCCTAGACCAGTCTGGCGATCATTTCCCCATCATCAATCATGATCGTATATTATGGCGGTGTTCGTTTTGCCTTTGATTTCTTGCGCGTGTTTCCTATCTGCGTGGTTGGCCTCTTGTTTTCCCCTGCTGCTTGTGGGTTGGGATTTGCTATTGTCTCTTGCGTGGGCTCAACCTATTGTTGTTTCTCCTTGGTCGGATGCATCTTATCCTTCTTTCCATTCTGGGTCCCTATCTTTGTTGGCCCTTCTTTTGTCTGTGTTTCTTTGCCCTGGCCCGTTCTTCATCGCTTGGGTACTTGGATTTTTGGAGGTTGTGTTTCTCCCTGCTCTGCCTCTGCTTCTGTTATTCTTTCTGGAATTTCCTATGTGATGGTTGGAGTCCTCCATTCGTCAGCCCATTAGTTGATGACCATGTCAATGAAACCCTTGGTGATGCAGTAGCACATCTGTAGCCACTATTTATCTAGATCCTTCCTTTCCTGTATCCACATTGTGTGTCATGTGGCCTAGAAATTGGTGATGTTTGCATATCGTGTGATAGCTTCTAGTGTGATTATCCACATCTCGGAGATGGGTTCTTATAGGTTGCGTAGGTATCCTTCGAAGATGGATCTGTTCATCCTCTTGTGACTAGCGCTCTCTGTCACCTTTAGCAGTGAATACCTCTTTCCCTAGTTTGGTTTGGGTCCGGTACAAAAAGTTACGTACCTTGGGTCCCTCCAACCCATAAAGGCTATGAGCGTCATCGGCCATGAGTAGTGAAACATTGTTCCTAGATCCTGCGCATCCTTGCAATCATCCAGGAACAAGTTCAATAGGTACAGTGCCTAGCTCATTGAGGTGCCTTTTGTGCACTGGGTTGCAACTACAACAAATCCAGCTGGGAATTCCTCCCTGCAGCATTTTCTTAGCAGCTTACAGGCTAAGACTTTCGCGCCCAATTATGTGGCTGCATCATTGGTCCTCTTAATGATGATCCCTATTGTCCCCCTATTGGTTCCATACTTCTTCTTCATCTCTTATTCTAGCGCTTTCTCCTTGGTTTTGTCATCCAGAAACAGTGTGGGATCCATTCCCCGAATTGGTAACCCTGTTATGTTTGCAATAAGATCAATGGCTATGGGGACAAGCTTGTCCAACCAAATATCCCCTCAATGTGTGACTGCTAGCAGTTGTTTGATGCACATTGTTGCGTACTGGCCTCTGCCAAAATGTGGTAGGTCAAATAGATCTAAAATTCTCATTTTATCTATCCCAGATGCCCACTGGTATGGCTAATCAATTGGTTCTCCAACCTTATTTGTGCATGTGGTCTATAAGAATACCCTCTTCGCAAGTTATGGGAACTTGTCTTCATATGCTACATCATGGTCAGAGTATTTGATTCCCGATATGACCCAGTAGCTCTGGTCCTACATGTACCCCCTCTAGTATGCACGATAGAAAATTTTCTATTGCAAGTTTCTTGTGAGGTGACCTTGGTATTTGTATCTTGTCTTTATTTTGTTCTGGTGGCTAGCTCAAAATTCCAGCGACTTCTGGTTGCTCCTCTATATACCATTCCAGCCAATCTGAAACATCTTCAACCATCCCCCCTACTGGCTGGTGAGAGATGGTCGGTTGAGACTCGTCTGGCTCAACATCATTTTTTAGATTCGGCGTCATTCCATTAACTTTTGGACCTACTTTTGTGTCCTCTGGTTTCACTTCCTTCAGGGTTTTTGCTCCCTGGTTATGTGGCTCCTGTACTTCCATTGGTATCTCTTGACTCGTGCCCTCTAGTGTTGGTTGTTGGAATTCTTCCAGGATAGGTGTAGGGTTTACCGGTGTTGTGTATAGAAATGGGATTTCATCGACATTGACAATATCCGGCTGTTGTTGTTCACCTTCTTCTGCCTGTCCTCGTGACCTGGTCTGAACTCTAGTTTTCCTAGTGGTCTCGCTCGCTTATGCTTTCTTAGGCGGTGCCATGGCGATGAATTTCAAGTGTTTGTTGGATTTGAACAGTCTATGTGATCTCTGTGAACTCAAACTATTATCTTTAGCCTCTATTGCTCTGTGTTTGTTCTCTTTTCGTGAATAGACTATTGGCTCCCTCGCCCGTGTGTTGTATGGATTTCCCATGAAGCTTGTCGAGGACGCTTCCTTGATTATGGGTTTAATGTACCTTTATTATCGGTTCAATGCATCTTTGGGGGTTTTGTAATTTCCATTACTCATGTTGTGTCGTGTTTTGTTTGCGTGATTAATGTGGCATCCCATCGGTCATTGACGTCCTTTAATTTTGGCTAGTGTTATCATGTCGTCCTGCTTTTTTTGACTCTGCTTTTCCCGCTTGTTTCCCTTTGGATGTGATTGTTGTCTTTCTCCTCGTCGATTTTGTGTTTCTAACTTTGCGTGGCCTTTCTACCTCTGGCACCCTGTGCCCTCTTTGGTTCTTTCCCTTTTGGGTATTTTTCACTATACTATATATTATTATTATTATTATTTACTGCGCGGTGGGTGGTCGACTATCCTTGTATAGCTTTAGTCGGATCCCATTGATCATCCCTCTGAGTTAAGCACCTGATAAATCTCTTAACTGTACAGCTCCTCCATCTGTGACAGATTTTACTTTGTATGGTACTAACCAATGCATTCTGAGCTTTCTTGAGTTCTGAAACAATTTGTTGTCATACATCAGTACTAGATCTCCTTCCTTGAACATTTTCTTCTTAATGTGTCTATCGTGCCAAGCTTTGTCTCTTGCTTTCTGAAATTGTTGGTGGAATCCTGCCAAGATTTGGTCTTCCTCCATGGTCAATAACTGATTTAGTCTCTCCTGTACTGCACCTCGTTCTATCATTTGTGTGATGGTTGTTATGCGCAAGATTGGTACTAAAAATTCTAATGGCACCACTGCTTCTTGGTCGTAAACCAGTTTAAATGGAGTGTGCCCTGTCCAATTTTTGCATGTAGTCATGTATGCCCATAATACTACTGGTACTTTGAGATCCCAATCGTCCATGTTGATGTTACAAATCTTTGTCAGTGCATTCTCCAAGATTTTGTTGAATGCTTCCACTGTGCCATTTGCCTGTGGATGATACGGTGTGCTCTTCTAGTGATGGACTTCAAAATCTTCGGTCATAACATTGAGTTGTTTATAAAGTGCATGTGTTGGTCACTCATCAAAACTCTTGGGCACCCAAATATAGTATTGACTTGTTCAAATAGAAATTGTGTTGATGTTTCTGCATTGCAATCCTTCATTGGTGCGGCTTTCGCCCATCTTGTTAGATACTTAGTTGCGGTGATAATGTACCTTTCTCCTATTCTTTTGGTTGGTGGGTTGATTGGTCCCACAAAGTCTATTGCCCACTTGTCAAATGCCTGTAATGTTACTTGTGGTTGTAACGGCATCTCGCCTCTTCTGTTGGGTTTTCCCACCTATTGACAAACATCGCATATTTGACAGTACTCCTTCGAGTCTCTATGAATCGTTGGCCACCATTGTCCTGTGTGCAATACCTTCTGTGCGGTAGCTTTGCCTGCATAATTCCCTCCTGCTATTCCTTCATGGGCTTCTGCTAAAATGTGTGGTATTTCATGCTCTAACACATGTCTTCGCAAGAGGCTATCTGCGTCCATTTTGTATAGGTGTCATGCAATTAGTTGATAGTCGGTCGCGCAGACTACCAAGTTTTTCTTCTGCACGGTGTTGTATTCTTGCGGTGCGGTACCTATACTCAAATACTAAATGATGTATGTGAATTATTCATCGACGATCTGAAGTGAAAACAACTGTGCATCCAGAAAGTTGTCTTCTAAGCTTGTAGGTTCTTGTCCATTGGTGATCCTTGATAAGTGGCCAGGTCTTGCGTTCAATTTTCCTAGTTTGACTATTACTTCAAAGTCAAATTCTTGAAATAGTAGTAACCATCGACAGATTCTCCCCCCCAACACTGGCTTGTTGACTAGATATTTCAAGGCTGAGTGATATGTAAACATCTTAAAGTGGTTCCCCAATAAGTAATGTCTGAAATTTTGCAGTGCATAGACCATAGCTAGGCCCTCTCTTTCTATCGTGTTATAGTTATGTTCTGATTCTGATAAATTTCTGCTCGCAAATGCTATCGGGTGATCCAAGTCTTCCACTTATGGTTGCGTCAAGATAGCTCCAAGTGTTATAGCTAATGCATCTACATGCACATGGAATTTCTTCTCCCAGTCTGGAAAGACTAATATCGACGTGGTGACCATATTTTCTTTCAGGGTATCCAGACCATGTTGACACTCGTCGTTCCACTGAAACTTCGTATTCTTTCTTAACATATTTTCCATTGGTGCAGTAATCTATGCATATCCTTTGATTAATTTCCCATAGTATCCTGTGTGTCCTAACGTTTCTCTGAGTTGACGGATTTTTTTTGGTGCCGACAAGTTAACAATTACTGCAATTTTGCAGGATCTACTATCAAACCTTGTTTGCATACTATATGGCCCAATAGTATCCCGAACGGTGTTCCAAATATGAATTTCTTTATATTCAGTGATATTTGACACTGTCTGCATCTTTCTAACATTAAGTGTAGTACTTCTACATGGGTTTTCAATAAACTATAGACTGTCCAATCATCCAGATATACTTCGAGAAACTGGTGGATGAATTCCTTAAACGCAGCAATGACTACTCTGGAAAATATTGTTGGTGCATTCTTCAGTCCAAACGGCATGACTGTGTACTAATATGATCCCCATTATGTCGCGAACATGGTCTTGTATCTGTCCTCGTGTGTTATCTTGATCTGATGGTAGCCTAAGAATCCATCAATGAATGAGTAAGCTTCATGTCCTCCTATGTTCTCTAACACTTCGTCCGTGAAAGGTGTAGGGAATGGGTCGTGTAGGCATGCATCTTTCAACTTCCTCAAGTCAACGCATATCATGATCCCTCCTTGCTTCTTGTCCTAAATTATCATCGGACTTATCCATTCTGACTCCTCAATCGGTTCTATGATTTCATCTTCGAGCATCCTATCGATCTTAGCTTTGACTTTCTGTTTATATATTGGGTTCAGTCTGTAGGGTCATTGTCTAATAGATCTCACTTCAGGTATAAATAGTATCTTAATTTCGCCTAACTCTCTAGCTATACCCTTCATCTCTGTAAATGTTGTAGGGAACAAGTCATTGTATTCGCGCAACAACACTTTGATGCTTTCCACTGTTTGCTCATCCTGGTAGTCTCCAATGCTGGCCATTTTGGGGTGCTCAGTTGTCCCAATGTTAACTTTCTTTACTTTGATTGGTGCGGAAATGAATTATGCTTCTATGGCTGGGCCTTCCACATATCTTTCACCTTCGGTCTCTTTGATATGAATATCGCGTGGATCCTCTTCATCCGTTGCTTCCTCCTGTACATGGTAACATGACAACAATTCCTTGACTGTTTGTTTGTTTCGTTGTTGTTCTTCTGTGATCAATTCTATTTATGGTTCTTTGATGAATATTACTCCTCTAATATGTCTAAGCGCGGCATCTATGTTAGGGTTCTTGTGCTCGAATGAGAAAGTGACTATAAAACTCTGTTGCAATGACGTCCATGTCGTAGTTCCTTTGTGCAATTCTTGGTCTGTGTACTGGTTCGCTGGTATGCCTTCTAGAGTGTATATGAATTGATGAGGCCATTCCTCTGGGGGTGTCATTTTCCATAGAGTTCTACACGCCTCCAAGTGTTCTGTTGGTGCCCTGTGTCCATCATACTTCTGTTGTTTGTTGTTTTTCCTGTTTTGCACCAAACCTTATGCGTAGTAGCCTATTACATTGGTACTGATTTGTGATTGTCTCTTTGTGTGCGCCCCACCATATTGCAGGTGTGGCGTTGAGTGCTAAGTCAAGTTCTAACAGCCTCTGGTTCTCTAACACTATGTCGTCATACTGTGTCAAGAATATTTCCAAATCGTTTATTCCGTGAAAACTGGGTGGTTCTCTGATTTATGTGCCTACCCATCTTACTGTGTGGTCTATTCTTGCACATCTTCTTGTGGAGACTTCATGTAGCCTCTTTTGCCAGTTTTCTAAACCGGTGTTTGAATCTGCCGCACATGAAATAATGCTTCGCCAACTAAGTAATTGATCCGGATTTATTTTCGGCATGAAATGAGAGCGTAGATATAATAAAGAAATGCACAAAGATATCCCAGATATCCAATAATATAATAGAAATGTATTAGAGATGCAACCATAAACACATATATACAGTAATACATGATTACTATTAATGAAATAAATGTGCAGAGACTGTAAAAATGCAGAGTGAAAGACTCTCTAGAATGGTGGCAGCTTATCTCTGAGAAGAGATGTGACAGCTACTCACATTCACAAGAAGATTATTACAATGAGGCTCTGAAGGCATTTTTACAATAAACCAGAAAGCCAAAAACCCTAGACATCGAAAAACCTAACCCTAGGAGATGAAGTGCCAAAATTCATGTGGGCCCCATTTGGGTAAGTTAGTACATCAACTTCTCGAGGTTGTAACGTTTGCATATTATCTCTGTTTTAGGCGTATGATAGCCCATTGGAAAGGTATCATTGAGGAGATACATTTTGGGGGCTCAATCATGCCTATTTATATCATTGAGAAGCTTGATACCAAAAAACATTCATTTAGGCCCTCAAAATGTCCTCGAAAATTTAAAACTACTAAAAATAGTAAATTGCCAAAATTGCCAGAAAATTGTTTTGAGCCAGTTGGAAAAGGTGGGTGGCCACCGATATCCACCTGGATCAATCCTCCCTCCTTAGAAATAAATGGTATCCATTGCATTGAGTTCCCATGGGAGAGGGAAAAGCGTTGGTTGAATCTGCATCTTGGTGAGCTGCTTGCCTTGTTGGAGACGTCGTGTTGCTTAGTTTGTGGAAGTTTGTCACGAAACTATTGAGGTTGAGGCTGCTCAAAAAGTTGAGCTACATAAGGGGACGATGTGCAGAAGGAATCTTTGCGCTCTTTTGCAACCTCATTGATCTTCTTATGTTGGATAGACGGTGCTTGGGGCAAGGATGTAGTGGTTGCAGTGTCCTTTTATTCCACTTTTGAACAGATTGTGAAGAAGATGAATTTTGCGGTATGAGATACTACCTTGCAGCACTGTTTAGGTGGAACAATAGTCGGAACTACCCTCTTTATTTTGTTGATATGACCCCCTAGAGAAACAATGACACTGCAGGGTCGAGACTCATAAACAACATGGTGTCTCCACATATATCGTTGGCCCAATAGAACATCACAGACATCTAGTGGGGAAACATCACATAATACCTCATCCTTGAAGGTTTGGATTCCATATGACAATCAACATTGTTGGTTGACACAAAGATCTCATCCTTGGCAAAGCCAACCAATGTTGTATGGATGTAGGTGTGGTGTTGTCAACAATCCCAACTATTTGACGACCTCTGCTGAGATGAGGTTCTTCTGGCTTCCATTATCAATAATAAAATGCAACGGGGTCCCCTTCACCCACATCTGTGAATGAAAAAGGTACTCCCCCTCTTCAGGATATGTTTGTTATTCTAGTTGAATTGTTGTGGTTGCGACAATAGAAGTGGGGTCTACGTTGATGATCTGTCTTTTACCAGTATTTTCATAATCAAATTCTGAATCAGGGTTCGGCTCCATGTCTTTGATCTCGGCCACCAATGAATGTTTTGAGCGACATTCATCGTTGTTGTTCCAGGGGCTTTTGTGGAAATCTCACCATTTTTCGGTGTCCTTCTTTGTCTTCCCGTGACCCTTCTTTTCTTGTGGCTTGGACTAGTTTATGGGAGACTGTTTGTTAGGGACGTATTTCTCATACTTTGGTTGTTGTGGATTTGCATATCCAAACTCTCATTTGTTCTGGTGCTTAAACTTCTTATTGATTTTAACAGCATATCGATAAGCATAACCGAGTGATGAGATGTCCAGAAAATCCATTTCAGTTTGGATGTATCTGTGTAGAGCCCCACGGTATTTCAGAACCAAATGTCGCTCAAAGTCTTTGATACCTAGCTTAGTGCACAAGGTATGGAAGGTATTGGTGAACTCTGACACTTCTTGGCCCCTCTCTTTCCACAGTGTGGTCCATCTCATGCACTGGTCCTCATAGTTGCAAACAGGGTAATATTGTTCCATTACTGCATCCACAAAAAAATCCCAAGTGGGCTCGGCCCCATATATTCCAGACTCCTCTGTGGAAATTTTCTCCCAGTAAGTTTCCCACCAATGTTTGATATAGGGGAGAGCCTTAAGGAGTGCGAAGATGATCTTTTCTCTATCGAAAAAATTATGAACAGAGAAATAACCTTCTAACAGATTTAACCATTTATCTAGGACTTCTGCATCTATCTGTCCTTCAAATACAGGAATATCGAAATTAAATTGTACCTTGAAAGATGAGGTGCCTCCAAAGTGGCCACTTAATGAAGATGTGCATGTTTCTATCGGCAGGCGTTGAAGGATGTGGGTAAAATTCTTCATCATTTCGTCCCTCTATCGCATGAGAGCTTTCTCAAGCAACAGATTGATAGGATTGTTTGCTACGTCGTTTTTATTTTCTTCAGCCATTGAGGGTTTCTTGGGTGTGTGAGAGTGATTGTCCTCAAGAGAAAAAATCTCAAGACCCAACTTTCTATACTCACACCTCGTCGGGGACATGCACTGAAAAAATGATCAAGAACAGCCTGCTCTGGTACCACTGATCCGGATTTATTTTCGGCACGAAATGAGAGAGGAGATATAATAAATAAATGCACAGAGATATCATAGATATCCAATAATATAACAGAAATGTATCATAGATGCAACCATAAACACAGATATACAGTAATACACGATTTCTATTAATGAAAGAAATGTATAAAGACTGTAAAAATACAGAGTGAAAGACTCGCTAGAATGGTGGTAGCTTATCTCCGAGAAGAGATGTGACGACTACTCGCATTCGTAAGAAGATGATTACAATGAGCCTCTCAAGGCCTTTTTACAATAAACCAGAATTCCAAAAACCCTATACATCCAAAAACCTAACCCTGGGAGATGAAGCGCCAAAAGTCATGTGGGCCCAATTTGGGTAAGTTAGTACATCAACTTCCTGGGGTCGTAACTTTTGCATACGATCTCTGTTTTAGGCGTATGATAGCCCGTTGGAAAGGTATCATCGAGGAGATTCATTTTGGGGGCTCAATGAAGCCTTTGACCATCCTTGAGAAGCTCGATCACGAAAAACCTTCATTTAGGCCCTCAAAATGGCCCTGGAAGTTTAAAACTGCTAAAAATAGTAAATTGCCAAAATTGCCAGAAAACTGTTTTGATCCAGTTGGAAAAGGTGGGTGGCCACCAATATCCACCTGGATCAGTAACCCATATGCAGTTGGATTTACATAATCCTCATCGCACGCAGTTTTTCTGTACAACTGGCCAATTTCCTCTAAGTCTAGGAAAGTAGGTTCTACAAACCTCTCCCCTTCTGATGGGTCTAATGGCGCGATGACCCTGTATTCTCCTGACTCAAATGTCATTTTCCTGGTCTTCAAATTGATTATGGCCTAGTTTTCAAATGCCCAATCCAGACCAAGCAATGTCGGGTAAGGTGTTGTGTCGTCCACTATTTCAATAACTTTAAAATCTGCTTTAGTGCGCACTCCATCTAGGTCGAATGTCACTCCTTTCAGTCTACCTATTGGTAGGACTCTATGTTGATTTGCTAGTTTCAATTGAACAGGTGAGTATCCTAATGTTGGCTCTCCCATGCATTGCCATGTTTTCTTTGGTAATACATTAACTTTAGATCATAGATTCAGTATGATGTCTCCAATATTGAAATCCCCAATGTTAGCATTAATTCTAAACTCCCTACTTGTTCTTCTTCTTGTGTGTAGGTGATTAACTGTTTTTGGTTCTAGCTTTTCTTTCGTCTCGCTACTACATTTTTCTAATATATTTTGCAATATTTTCACAGATGATGGATAATTTAATACTTTTACACATGATTTCAAAAAGCCTTTGATTGTACTTATTTGTCCCATGGGTTGCATCCCATTGGTATGATCCAATGATGGAGGCATCTCGTATTCTAGTGATTCGTTGTTATGTTGCGCAGTTGAATTCGACTCTATGTCCTCCTTCTGAAATTCTTGTCTGGATTCTTTAAAGATCTCCTTTTCCTTCTACGCGTTGAATTGCTTCCTTGGTTCAGTATTCTTCTTTACCCATTGATTATGCGTTGGTTCTTGTCGAACTATGTCATTTCCTGTTTTAGCTCCTTCGCGAGTAACGATATTGATGTTTCATCCTTCATCCCTTGCTTCGTCTGAAATCCACTGAACATTTTGGTTGTTCTGGTTCCTCTTTTCTTGAATATTTACTAGTAGTGTTGGTCATTCCTCTGTATCGTGGTCCGATGCGCGACAATACATACAAGTTGTTGGTGGAAGTGGACATTCCCTTGCATAATTTCCCAGTTGTTGACAATTGTGACATGTGACTGGTCCTCTACCTCGTTTGAAACATCCTCTGGCTTGTCCTCCACCTCTGTAGCCTACTTGATCACCTCTTGGCGTGTTATACTGAGGTGCCTAATTATACTGTGCGGTATTGTACTGAGGTTGTGTTGGGTTGTACTGCGGTTGCACGTTATTGTATGGTGGTTGTGCAGTATTATAATGCTACTGCATAGTGTTGTATGGAGCTGGAACTTGATTAAACTGTGGTATTTCTTGCCCAGTCCTCATTTCTACCTATACTATATATGTGTCTGATGTACTTTCTCGCATCAACTCCATAGTTCTACAATATTTGTCATCATGCCCCACTAACTTGCAAAAGTTTCAATATGAGCTCTTTGGGACTGTCTGGTATTTCTGCATCATCGTGCAGTGAAAAGGGTTGTGACCCAATTTTTTGCAAATTTTGCACCATAGTCCTCCCATTGGTAATGGGTTTGTCATTCTTGTTGCCATATATTGCGCGAATGTTGGACATTTTTTCTTGTGGTGGCCTTCTATCCTGAACGTGCTACACCAAATGGCTTCTCATGTGTCCTTGTTCTTATTCAGGTTCAGCTGAAATGTGAGATTCTTCAAATCCTCCTTCAATTATTCGATAGTTGGGTTTGTCTGCTGGTACTGGTTTTCTTCCAGTTGCAAGGTTGCCTACAAAGACTCTGTCTGTGTCTAAAATTTATGTTGTCGTAAAGGGTATTTTAAGTGTGGGAGTAGTGAGTTGAAAAGCAGGTGTCGATATTGCATATGGATCATGAGATATTTTAACTTTCCCTTTAGTTGCTTGAATCTCTGATCAATCTCCCATATAGACTCTCTCGGTTTCTGTCTTATTTCGATTATCTCATTCATGTATTGATCCTCTAAGCTCGGCTTCTGGAAATCATTTATCAGTAACTTCTTGATGTCTGCTAGTGTCCTTGTCATCCCAAGGGCATTGTTTATGTCTAGACTCGTGTACCAGTCTAGTGTGTGGTCTCTTATAATAATAGCTAGTTTTGCAAGTTTAGTATCTTCATCAGTGATATGTTTTGCTTCCTAGATCTTTTCACAAATGAACAAATGTTTCTCAGGGTATTTCGTTGCTTCTCCCTAGAATTCTGGTAACCTGATGGTGGGATCATGTCCGGCCATTTTGAATGTTGAACTACTACCTCAGCACAGTGTAGATGCCTGACTAGTTATACCTGAACTGGATCCTCTAGTTGTTTTTCCTTGTGTAGATGTACTTATTGTTGTCTGACTGCTTCTGAACTTCAGTTGTCTAAATGGTGGTGTTCTATTTGGTGTATTAGTTGCACATGGGTTTATGGGTTCCACACTTACATTAATATGGATAGGATGGTCGCCTTCTCCTCCTGCTCTTGGACCTCTCTTCTTCCTCTCATATGTTGTGCGTGGGATTTCCTCAATCCGATCCACAACCTAGAGATCCTCTACCTCTTCTTCGTCACTCGCCAATCTTTCCCTTGTGGCTATGGCTCTCTTCTTGGTATTCACCTTGTATTGGTTGGTAGGGTACTATGTTACGTGTCTTTCCCATTGACGCCAAGATCCACTTGATCTGGTCATCATCCATCATGATCAGGTCCAAGCGTTCCTCCTCCTTGTTGTCTTTATCCTTTCCACCTTCCATTCCTCCTTTCTCTGTCAGTGCTTCCCCCCTTCCCCCATGCATGCAGGGAATTTTAGTTGTCTGATTACATTGTCATTACACCTTTGTTATATAGCAGTATCTTAATATAAGTATACAGGGATCGAATGTACCTTCCTCGAGGTCCCCGTAGAATTTATTGCTCTGCTACATTGTATGACTTCGCTATGTCAACTACAAACTTTGTTATGAATCCTGCCACAATATTATCAAGCCAAAAGTCTATTGCGCGGGTGAATTTGTTGTTCACCTCCTGTAACTACTCAATCTATATTGAGGTCCAATCTAACTGTCGAATCTGGTTCGTCGCATGGTTATCCTTCAACCTTACTATCCACTCCTACAGTAGATGCAGGAAATCACAGAAAAATACTTCGTGCAAATCAGTAAACACGTATTTCTCAATATATTTGTGAGGTGTTATTCTAGGGTTTCTATTGTCTTTCTGTGAAAACTCTAGCTCTTTTGTTCTCAACCAGCTTTCGATCTCTGCTTTTGTGGGATTCCATGATCTCAACATTCCCTTATAATGGCTCATTGGTCTCTTCCCTAACCCTTTCTTAATCCGTCTCCGACATATTCTCGACTTATCTTCTCTACTTAATCCTCTCATGTTCCTACCTACGGAAATGGAACCATTTTTTGGTTACCGTTATTCCTTTATACTGTCTGATTTTGTAATGAACTAGGGTTCATGTCTTTCGTTTTTCCAACAAATACTCTAAAACTATCGGCCCTCCTGGTGAACCAGAAGGAAACACAGCACACAGAATGTGTTTCGCAGTCTCACCCGAGATAGCTTTAATCGGTGGTTGCAAGACTCAGGTGTTTACAGCCTAGGATTGAGTATGAGATATGAGAACTTGATTATTGAACCATTATTAGAACTGGTAAATGAAACATACTATTATTCATGACTATGCAGTAACTTTAGCAGCTTATTCCCTTACTAGTGCAACCATATTTCCTAGGAAATAGAATAACTCATTCATTCATTAAGCACAACAAATAACTACTGAAAAGAGGATAAATATATGCATGCATTCATCACATTACACATATATTACTGTGGTTCACCCCTTCCTAGGCTACGTCCACAAAGATTTGTCTCTTGACTCTTTTATTATGATAGTTCTGCATCTACAGCATTGTGCACTTACAACTCTCCTCAGATGGGTAAGATCTATATGAGGGGAACTAGATCGCACCAAGATCCTCAACCTACGATCTAATCCTCAAGATATACCTTCTCTCATCTCCTCTAGCTCAACAGCTTACAAAATAGCTCATACAGCAAAATATTACATATCGCATTTGTTCATGCGTAACTACTATACTCAAGAACTGATTATATGTCGAACACTACAAAAACCTGAATACTAACTACCTCGGAACAACTACAAAATCCATGACCCCTCTATAATACCTCAGTATTGGTATTTATACATCTTTGGCTCTTCATCCATTACAATACATTACCAAAACCCTAACCCTACTGATGTTAGGTCTTCCTCTCGTGCGTGTCGTGTTCTTCCTTCCAGCTGTCACTTTCCTTGTGCATGCTTCCTTGCATGCGCGCGTACTGTGTTTCCTTCTAGATGTTGCTTCAGTCTCTACAAGTTTTCCTTCCCCACGATCATCCTTCTTTCCACTTCATCCTACTGCCAACAACGGCCAATACCCTGGAGAAGGGGCAGGCTAAGTAAAAACAAGGAAGTCATGGAGACTCGAGTCCCGAGCAAGCAGTGCACAAAGTTAGCCACTGAAGAGTTACTTATATGTGTTATCCAGTCGAAGCCCATCAAAGGCATAAGTCAAGAAATTTGGGGCAAAAGGAGGAGGACAGACCACAAAATCACAGATGTTCATGAGTTGTCACATCAGTTGAAGCAAGCGCAGCTCGCTATCGTTGAGCTATACTAGGAAAATAGAGAGTTGAAACAGCGGCTAGCAACAAAGACACTTGAAGTATCATTATCACAAGGTCATGAGGGAAACACGACTTGGCTAAAGAGACATCTTATGGGAGTGCAGGATATGATCATACAGTTGTGTGAAACAAAGAGGGTGTTGGAAGAAAGGAATGTGAACCGGCCACGGAGAAATTTCGCGTGGATATGGCCAGCGCACAGAAGAAGTTAAAAGGGAATGTGGTTCTGCAAAGGCAAGTGATGAACTTGAAAAGGAAAAAATGGTGTCTCAGGAGAAAACTTTGAGTATCCAAACTGTAAATGAGACCAGACATATGACCGATCGACCCCGTTTTTTGTTTCCTCATATGTGGCGCGAACTCAGACTCTAATAGATACACGTGTAGAAAACATACGACATGCAGCAATGAAATCTTATTTCAAAGGACAGGTGTACGTTAGACGTACGACGGTTTGAGGAAGATGCATTCTTCCCTATATGGGGTCATCATTTTAGAGGCACCTGCAATGGTCTGCAGTCACCTGCCACACACGCGCGACAACAAACGATCACGCGGTAGAGATCACTGTCGTTACAATGTGCAACAGGAGTCTCACAGAATACTTGATCGTCCAAGTGCTCTGTCGAAGGAAAGCATCAACACATTATTTTCCAACGATGAGATCATGTTGATGACTTAAACATCACGGCAAGGACGAGTGGTTATGATGCGGTTGAGTGCAATCAGTCCTATTTTTAGCAAAAGACCATTCGAAGAGCCATATGACAGAGGGTAGTCGAAACCTAGTTTCTATGGATAGTAGTTAGCGCACAAGGTAGCCCAAGCAGCACACCCTTGTCTATATATTCCATATTTTCAATGTAAGCCAGGTTGGTTGGCAAAACAGTGTAGATAGTGACTATTGATTGTAGTTTTTTTATCCGGTTGAAACTTAATAAAAAGGTCATGAAGCTTTAATGAAAAGATTCTACCGATGTCAGTCTGATGTATTGTATTCTTTCTTTGAGTATGTGCTTTCTTGTGCTCTTTATATTCATATATGTAATCTTTGTCTGAATTGGAACGTGATTTCAAATCTAGAATTCACCGCGCAATGCTCTAGATTCGCACCATTTAGACAAACCGTATTTCTTCTAAGTTAACTGTGAATTCATCCCCAGTGGTGCTCTGAGTGGCTTCCTGTATTTTTCTCTCGCCACACAATGATTTGTAACTGAAGACTATTGCACATTTAGCCTTTATCCTCTCGAGTTCAGTCACTGAGTCATTTGTTTCTATCGTTTTCTTAAATCGACTCCATAGCCCAAGTTCATTCTTTATTTCACCAACAAAACCATAAAATATTGTTTAAAGGTGTTAAATATAGCCTAGAGTTTAAAGTTATATCATGTACAAAGATGAAGTCTCCAGAGAGATCCCTCTCTAGATCCGAAAGGCTAGTTTATGGCCTCAAAGTTGGTTTGTAGGTTGCCTATGTCATTCATTTTCTCAGTCGAATGAAGTTTATAGAGCACTAACATGTCTTATGACTTGTACCCTTAAAAAAGTTTAGGTAAAGAAACAAGCAGATGCTTTCGGGTTTCGGAGCTTTAGGATTTTTATTGTTAAGACTTATTGCAACATCCGAAGCGCAGAGCTCTGAAACGACTGTTATAGCTTTATCTCTTTAAAATTTAGGTGGATCCAACACTCCGGAGCTATTAGGATCATTCAATCAAAAGGAAAAACTTGTCAATGGCGGATTTCGTGCGCACCTTATTATTTACCAACCAGCACAGGAATTTGATTTAAAATTAAATTTTCACTTACCAATTCTTTCATTTTCTTCGAGTAGAATCATATTTTCATGAGGTGAAAAGCATAGGGCTCAAAATTTCAAAATTGTATGTGTTCCCACATGTGTGACAGTAGATTTGGATGGAGTGTGCATTATGGCATATTTGAAGTGATAGAGATAGTATATGGCACAACACCTTACCTAGCATTACTTGGATTGGATTGGGAATTTTATAACTAGGATATAATCAATCTGAAATCAAGGAAAATGAATTTTGAATCAAGCGAATATAGAGTCATTTCACCATTGTATCCTTCAAACAGAGAAAGGTTTGTAGAGGTGACTTGTTTAGATCTGGAAAAAATAAACCAGTTGTACAGAACCACTGTGTGAGAAGAGGATTATGTCAACCAAACTATAGATGGGGTACTCAGTTGGAGAAGAATTACATCATGTACTTTTGACTAAGACTCAAGTTTGGATAATTGACAACGGAGATTACATGAATTTTTCACAAGGATGTGCACAAGAATAGACTGCGCAGTAAGATGGGTTGGTACAGAGATAAGAAAACCTCCCATTTTTTATGGGCTAAGCGACTTAGAGGAATTCTTGATAAAATATAAGGAGGAAGTGTTGGAAAATCAGAGGTTGTTGGACATGGATATTTCACTCAAGGAAACACCTGCAAGATGGTGGGGTGTTCAAAAAGAAACAATTCAGTACTGGTATTAGTGCAAACGACTACTGCGCATTAGATTTGCACAGAACAGGGGAGAAATACAATGCAGAAGTATGATGGGAAAGGAACACTAGTTGAACACTTGGAGAAGTGCATAACACAATGGAATATGACACCACCAGAGGAATGGCCTCATCAATTTATTCATACATTGTGTTGTGGTGGGAAATCCCCCTACAGACTAGCAAATAGGGTTATATTATGCATGCAGATATGACCAAAAGAAACCTACTTTCTACCTTCATCCCCAGACTTGATCCCCATTTCTTTTCAGCAAATACCTGGTTAGACCAACATACCTTTTTCCGGATGTTCGATGTTGATCCTTCTTCACGCTTGATCACTTGCTAGCAGCTCTACTCCCAAGGCTGACCTGCATACAAAACAAGCAACAAACTACACATGCATTTTACCTACAGACTAATGGGTTAGAGATTCAAACATATATTTACTGAACTATGAAGAAATCATATAGTGGGACGGGAAAAGAATTTCTTTATTATTAACTTTAATGAATCAACTTACAATGTCGAGACTGGCCACTGCTCTGCGAATTTTGATCCTGGGCTCCTCTTCAAATGTCCTCCAACTTCTTTGCTTTGTATCTCTCTTTGCACAAGGATGGCTAAAGGGTTGGGACAATGGGAATATGCAATTGGGCAGAGTTTCTTTTCTCTTATTCTCATCTTACAAATAGGACCCCTAACCCTTATTTTATAGGCTAGAAGAAGCTAGGTATTTGGACGAACCCTTGGCCATGCATGGCCGGGAGTTTCAGTTAACTCACCCAAAGTTGTGTGTTACGTCAGCAACTTTCCTTTTTTCGTGCTTTTGTCGGTCCACGTGGGCTATTTGAGGTCATCTAGCGTGTACACGCATGCAGTAATGGAGTAGGGCACGTGGGACCTTATAAAAGAGGTTTTTTAAAGATTTGTTCAGCAGTGCTTTGGCAAAGAAGGGATTTGAGGTGGCCTAATGCCAGGTAAGCATGTATGGTGAAAATTAGGGTTATAACAGATTACCCCTAATGTGTGAGGTCAGAAGAGCATCTGATGGCCGAAATACATTACCAATCTTTACTGATGTGCCGAACAAGTGAGCCCAGGGACTAGGAATCGGGAGGCGTCGTCTGCAAAATAACAAATGTCTCACCGAGGCGGGCATACCCATGCTCGGGATAAAATAGAATCATGCTACCAATCAAATACACTGTAGATCCATGTCAAATAACTATATAAAGTGTAGCCGCGAACAATACGCAGCGGATCTACATCTCGAAATCAAAAAGATATACATATAGAGTATCCATCTTCTAGAAGTTGATAGGGCCTGATGGCTGGAGATGAGATCTTCAGAGCTCAAGAAACAACTTCAAAATCTTCAAAACTCAAGGTAAGAGTGTAATTTGAGTGTATGACTTCACTACCCAGAGGTCTTTGACGGCTCGCCGGTCATGGACTAGATAATCTTGATGATCAGACTGAAGGCTTCATTGATTTCAAACAAGGACTTGATTGGACATTCAGGATGGCCGAGTATGAGGGCAAGAGACAAATTGCAGAGGGGTCGACTCGGGCTTGGTATAAACTTCCCTTGGAAAAAAGCATGACAAATGATGAGACTTAGGCAGCATGGCATTAATCATAAGTTTATGAAGCAGGAGGCAACGCAAACTCTCCATATGTTTGGAAGAATAACCAAACAGAGGAGGACACAACTCTATGTAGCAAGAAGAGCTTCCTAAAATCGTACGACATCCCATAGTTTGAAGAATAAATGGACAGATGTGCTTTATCCAAGGGCGACTCATTATGCTACCAATAAAGAAAATACTTTTCCCTTCCTCTTTTTGGGGTATATTTGAATTTTTTTTGTCTTTTTCAATAATTTTGGAAAAACGAATAAAGGAATGTTACGTTACAATGGAGGAACGAGTGTTACAAACATACAAGTTCAAGGCACAAGGAAAATACTTATGTTCATAATAATGATACTCGGGAAAAATCCTCCGGCGGCCAAGGGTGTTAAAACGCAGAAGCAAAGTGCTACAAGGTTGGCGTATAAGGTATGCAAATGCGGTTAACAAAACACACAATGGTAACGTCCTTCGATGTAAGTTTAACAAGCCCAAAGAAGGTAAGCTCGGTGGTTTTTCATATTTAGAGAGTCTGAAAAAACATAAAAGGAGACTCCATTGGGGTACCTTTTTCGAAGATAGTCTAGTCGGTTCGAAAAAGGGGTAAACTAGCACCGACAAGACGTCTATTCAAAACCATTTTAATGAGTGTGAGAAAGACAAGATCACTCGGCCATTTTTTCATTTTTAAGGAGTCTAAAAAAAGCTTAACTATGGACTCCGACAAGAATGTTCTTCTGGACCAGTTTAACGAGTGTGAAAGAATAAGGTCACTCGGCGATCTTTTCAATTCTAGGGAGTCTAAAAAGATCTTAACTATGGACTCCATGAGGGTTCCTTTTTTGTAATTTTAGTCCCTTAGGCCCAAAAAAGGGGTAAAATTATACCTGAGAGTACTCTTCTAGAGAACTGAAGTTCCATAGAGTATACCTTTGTTCGTACAGTTGACCGTCCTGACCGAAAAAGGGGTAAACTACCGCCGGACAGACATGACTTCAAATTTCAATTTAACGAGCATGAAAGGCCACAAGATCGCTCGGTAATCTTTTCATGTTTAGAGGGTCTGAAAAGGGCTTAAAAGAAGACTGGTAGAGGTTACTTTTCTCAGTTAATCCGGACGAGATCAAAAAGCATAAATGCAGTCTCGCCAGATGTTGCTTTCGAATCTCAAAGCGAGCTTGAAAAACAACAAAGTTAGCTCATGATTGACACTTTGTGGGTCGATGTCGGGTATCTCCTCGGGGGAGCAGTATGTTCCGACGAAAACATTGTTTACGATGCCAGGGGTTCTGGAGATATTTATCAGTATGGTTTCAGTGATACTTGACATATTACCCTCGGCATAAACAACACGAGTAGCCAAAGGACTGATAGGATAAGACCTATCTCCAGTCATAGTCAAAGTGAATTCCCCTGCTTCGATTCTGCTTAACTCTGGGAGGAAGTATGATATGTGATGAAGATCATCCCAGGGTTTGTTCAGACTGGTCATTGCTTCAATTACTGCTTTGTCAAAGGGCAAGACTAAGTCTAACAAATCGGTGTCAGTGAGATAACCTTGAGCCCAAATAGGCTCTAGAAGCAGATCGAACTCTTGTGCAGGAGTTGGAACTGGGTTGGTTGAAGCTTGTTGGACTAAAGAGTACACTACTTCAGCTGTGGAAAAGGGCATGGACATGCCTGGGTGCCTTGTCCCATCCATCATGGTCGATGGGGAAGGAATTATCCATGGATCATCGAAGTAAGTCGTGCAGAATGAAGAAACTTGAAAAATATCAACCTTATGGTGATTGGATATAAACTTGATATCGCCTTGAGGGGGCGGGTAATTGAAGGTACCCATCAAATATGGGCACAAACAAACCCCTACGTTGACCACGCCTAGTTGAGGCTTATCAATCATCGGAACCGTGGATGCCCCCAATGAAGGGTCAGGTCTAGAGAAAGACAATTGATCGATGGTCACAATCCAGCCCTCGTGTGGGAACAACAAGACCCAAAAAAATGTAGCAACCACATCTTGCATGGCATAAGTCCAACTCCTCCCTAACAAGAGGTTATAGTCGAGGGGCACATCGACTACTTCTACCTCGACACACACAGTCTTCCCTCCTAACTGCACAGGGAAAGAGGGAATGATACAATGTGGTTGGAACGAACGACCGTCGAAAGCAGTGAGGAGAGTAGGTGACGGAGACAAAATGGGTTGGCCAATGGCCTTCCAACATGCCAACGACATAACGCATGTTGAGGCACCCTCATCAACCACCGTGCGAAAGATATTCCGAGTAAAAGTTTTCGTGGGATAAGCCACTACTATGTGAAATGCTACGTGGTAAGGCAGACGAGGTTTTAGGTCGATTGTATCCAGCATGATTGTACCTGGATTACAAGTCTCAATAGATCCTAAAGTAGTTAACAAGGCTTTCCTCTGGGAAGGGAAACTTTGGAGGACCTCCAAAGCGGACATCGCACAAGGGGTTTGTGATAAATCTTCCACCACATAATAGTTATGGGTGGCCCTTTTGTTTGGGTTGTGAGAATCTTTTTTGAACGCACCTTTGGGGATGCGTGTCATTGTTTCACCCAACATCTTCTCAATCTGTAGAGGAAGAGATGGGAGTTCGGCTTCTTTCCCCTTCTCAGAAGTGCTTGGTTTACTATAGTCATGTGCTCTAGTCGATATAAAAGCATCACCCTTCACCATATATACATTCGCGGATGTTGGGTTGTTCGAAGACAGAGAGGGTCCTTGGTTTCCCCCTTATGTGCTTGCAGAGGGTTGGGTTATATTTTTCCCATGTTGGAATGGATTGGTTAACACAGCAGGTTGTTGCTGTGTCACAAAATTTTGGGCCTCTGCAAGCCAAGGACAAAGGTGGGTCAGGTGGTCCTCCGCGCACAAGTTGCATGGATACCTCGCCTTCCGTTTCTCAGTAATTCCCCCACCAGCATTATCGGTGGGTTTCTTATCCCCCTTACCCTTCTTTCATTGTTTTTTCTTTCCTTTCGGATACTGGGTGGCCTTTGGATTAGTCGATTGCACTATGTGTACATCTGACATTTTGGTAGGGGGAGCAGCCAAAGCAATAGTTTGGTTGGTCGTTGTGTGTTGTATAGACAATTGTTGCAACTGATTCATTAGTTACTCAGCGGGATTTGTTTGTGCTGAACCAACAATACCATCAGCATGTGGTCTAGCTCTCTGTCTGGTTTTATCAAGTATTGAGCATGGTGCATCTGGCAAGATCTCGTATAATAAATTGGACTAAGAATAAATTAGCTCAAGTTGTTGAGCTCTCATGATGGCGTCTTCTTCAGAAAATACTCCCGACTTCGCGACGTCTTTGGACAACTGTGGGACCAAAGACTTAAGAAACCACTCGAGAATGAATGTTGGTGGGACTGGTACCTTAATTAAACTCTTTTTGCATCTCCATTCTCGAATGTGATCAGAGATATGGTCCGCTTTTGTTTGTGAGAAATTGGCCAGCAATTCGGTGTCAGCGTCGTATCTCACATGTAACTGGAAATGGTTAAGGAAATCCATCGCCAATTCGTCGAAGGAAGAGTATCTTGAGCGATCGAGCTCAATATACCATTTCGTGGCACTCCCAATGAGAGTATGTTGAAACAATCACAACTGTACAGAGTCATCTTTCAACGAGTTAGATGAGCACCAAAGATGGAAGGTAGTCACATGATCTCCTGGATCTTCGTTAGGCTTGGCTTCAAAATTTGGGATGTCCAAAGGAAACTTCATCAGCATAGGAGGCCAATGTGGATCGTGACAGATAGGGTCATTCAACAACCTTGTCAAGTCTGGAAAATGCAAGGTTGTCAGGAAAGGTAGTTTGGGTTGTTGGTGATAACTTGGGAAAAAGGGGCCTGGAGTTTGACTGGCACCAGGTTGCCAGGAAAAGTTCGGCTACTGGTCTAGGTTCTGGTAAAAACCATGGCCATGGCCAGCATATGGATTTTGTGTGTGAGGAGACATCATCGGTTGATTTCTAAAACAGGACATAGATGGTTGGGCATGCATTACATTCGAAGGACTTTGGGAAGGATTTCTCCATGTCGGTCCCATGGGGATAGGCATAGTGCTTTGTCCGAGGTTCCATTGATTGTGAAAATAATTACCCTAGATCGGCAGTCCTGACAAGGGAACTGATCCCTGCCAAGAATTCCAAGGCCCTACTGCAGAAGAAGTTCCTGGGTGTGCCCCCTGTGCAGGAATAGTACCCTGCATAGGAATAGGTTGTCCAAAACTAGGGTTTCCCCCAGTGGGGAAAGTAGCTGACGAGAAGGCATTGTTACCAAATGCACCGTCGAACCTACCGGCATATTATGCGAAGGTGGTCCTTAACTCCCTGCTCCAAGTAAACTATGGTGTGCAGGTTTCCCGACGGTTTGTTAATGTGAGCCACCGAGTGAAGATGACGAAGGAGGTATATGACCTCCCCCATAAGGGAAAGCGTTAAAAGGAGCAGGAGTGCCCCCCATGTGTCCTTGCAGAGGAGCGTTAGAGCTCCCTGCCCCTAAACCTAAAGTCTGTGAAGTGGAGTAGGAAAGTATAGGACTTTCACCTGAACTAGGCATCCCGTATGAGAATGGAGGGTCTGTCGCACTTGGTGTGAAAGGGGTTGTGGCCGCTGCCAAAGATGAGATCAGACCACTATGCGATGTAGAGGCAGTCGATACCATGGTGTCTTGGACCAGTGACGGTGGGTTAGGAGGTGGAAACTCTCCTATGGTGACAACCATAGTGGGAATTGAAAATTTCCTAGAAGGAGTAATAGCATTTGTTTCCATTGCTGTGTGTGACACTGTCTGGCACTCGTAAGGATGAATTGGTACGATGGTGGGTGCCAAAAGATCAGTGGTGGAGGTTTCAACTAGAACAAAATCTTGCGCTCCAAGGTCTAAAACGGTCGATTCCTCTGGATGTTGGTCAGGCACAATTTCTTGTGACCCAGTCGCTTCAAAAGACCCTTGTTGGTCTAGCTTTCGCCTTAGTGGTGGCGGGGGTGGCTTCAGTGTAACCGGTAGTAGGCCAAGAATCCTTTGTGACTGGTGAAGCTCGTGATCCTCCACTGTGTGAGAAGATCAAAGACACACTAGGGTAGTCTAACCGTTCAAAAACAACATGCACTAAAAAAAGTCCCTAGAAGATAAGACAAGCAAACACTAAATTAATTGGAAGAACAGTTACAACAACCAACATTAGAGCAACTTACCAATGCAAGTGAAACTCGAAAACAAAAGCACCCTCCAGGTATACTCTGCAAAGCGTGGCCCGATGTCTATCCTAGGTATCGCGGTATACCCCCGCAGTCACCTATGTATGTCCCTAAAAAAGATAGGCAACTAGGTTGCCAGCGCGCAAACAGTCACCAAGCAGGTATAGTCGAAAGTCGGGTAGACCACAATGAGTAGGGTATCGAGCCTGAAACCTATCAAGGGTATCAAAAGAAAGTGGTCTGGAAGACAACTGAGGACCTCGAACGGATTTCAGACGCATGAAGCTCTGTGGCAAATGCAATCGACGGAATCCCAAAACAAGCCCTCTATATGTGTTCTCCACTATGATTGGTCCAGCTTTGGAGGGGTTATCTCCACTACCTTTCTGCACGTGACCTCGTGTTTATCCCCTATGTTAGAGGGGGGTCCCAGATAACTTTCATGATACTAGACTTGGACACTCCCTAACTCAGACTCCAATGTTTGATTTTAATGGCCTTGAAGTGTTTCCTCTCCAACCTAATCCAAGGCCCTCATCCTGAGCTAGTTGGTTAACCCTACAAACATAAAAGTCTAATAAATTTTAGATTTAGCGTTAATTTTATGGCTTGTCTTATGTCAAGGGGTATGGAAGTGAAACTAATGATGTTTGAAAGATGAAAGTAAAAAATGAACAGAAAGCTGGAA
>SNQJ01S0000425.1:84841-104731 GCA_010110895.2 Picea sitchensis
TGAATCAGCAAACTTAAAGAAGGATTTCACTCGACTACGAGCTACTTACGATCTAAGTAAACTATCAAGAACTTAAGAAAACAAAGATTTTTCCCTGGTTACTAATGCAAAATCACACTCTTCAACCAAACAAGAAAATGAAAGAGATTTTTTTTATTTAAATGTTGATAAAGCAAAAAGGAAAAATACCAACAAGTCAAAAACCAAGAAAAAATTTCTGGCCTAATTGCAGATCGCAAAGAATCACTTCAAGAAATCACACACTAGCAACTTAAAAAAGGACTCTCACACTTGTCTAAAAACCCTAAAGAAAATTTTTAATGACAACTTTTAAACGAAAAAAACAAGTTAAGGCTAAGATCAACCCTAAGCTACTCACTGCTAGGACAGAGATTAAAAAACCTGAGAGGTATAACTCTTGTCAAGGGAAAGGATGATTGTCTTACCCTCAACAAAAACTATCATGCACAAGCACGCTACTGACAATCCAACAGCAAGCATGTGCACATGAGATGTGTAGAGCCAGAGGGCGTGTACACGCATGCTAGCCTTATACAGGCCACGTGTATCTCTAAAAATCTGAAACAACTAAAAACAGACAATCCAAACCAGGAAGAGACCACTGATATTGAGAACGAGGATCTCTTGAAGGCTTAGACACTCTCTTTAACAGAAAAAGAAACCAATGTAAGGAAAAAAATCGTAAAACAAACCAATCTGAGATAAGATTGCAAACAACCAAGACTTAGAAAGAAATCTAGAAAACCCCTGAGAATGATTGATTCTGACAGGGAAGAGGATGACTGCCTCAAAAATTTTCTGGAATCTACACACTATTGCTACTTCTTCAACTAGTGTTTACACACGGGCTATAAGAAAGTAGGGCGTGGGTACACGCGTGCAGACCTTATGCAGGCCACGTGTACCTCTGTGGGTCTCAAAAAAACACAGTCAAGAAAATAACAGAGATAGCTGGTATGGAAAACCAGACTCTTTTCTAGCTCAGACTTTGCAGAAACTTCAAAAAACAGGCAAGAAAACCAGTCTTTTAAAACTACCCAAAAATATTCCAAGGAACCCTAGAGACTTCCCCAGTATGGTTGCCAATTCTGTTGTGGTGGGAAATCCCCCTACGGACTAGCAAATAGGGTTATATTATGCATGCAGATATGACCAAAAGAAACCTACTTTCTACCTTCATCCCCAGACTTAATCCCCATTTCTTTTCAGAAAATACATGGTTAGACCAACATACCTTGTTTTGGATGTTCGATGTCAATCCTTCTTCACACTTGATCACTTGCTAGCAGCTCTCCTCCCAAGCTTGACCTGCATACAAAACAAGCAATAAACTACACATGCATTTTACCTACAGACTAATGGGTTAGAGATTCAAACATATATTTACTGAACTATGAAGAACTCATATAGTGGGACGGGAAAAGCATTTCTTTATTATTAACTTTAATGAATCGACTTACAATGTTGAGACCGGCCACTGCTTCGCGAATCCTGATACTGGGATCCTCTTCAAATGTCCTCCAACTTCTTTGCTTTGTATCTCTCTTTGCACAAGGATGGCTAAAGGGTTGGGATAATGGGAATATGCAATTGGGCAGAGTTTCTTTACTCGTATTCTCCTCTTCCAAATAGGACCCCTAACCCTTCTTTTATAGGCTAGAAGAAGCTAGGTATTTGGAAGAACCCTCGGCCATGCATGGCCGGGAGTTTGAGTTAACTCACCCAAAGCTATGTGTTTTGTCGGCAACTTTCCTTTTTTTGTGTTTTTGTCGGTCCACGCGGGTTGTTTGAGGTCAGCTAGTGTGTACACATGTGCAGTAATGGAGTAGGGTGTGTGGGACCTTATAAAAGAGGTTTTTTAAAGAGGTTTTCAGTAGTGCTTTGGAAAAGAAGGGATCTGAGATGGCTTGATTCCAGGTAAGCATGTATGGTGAAAATTAGGGTTATAACACAATGGAAGGGATCCAAGGGAACTGGTATATAGACTAGGAGATACGTAGAGGCACTACAGAATGGACAGAATTATAGCATAATTTTGTAGTAACCTTCTCATTCAAGCATGAGAACACCAACATTGATTCAATGCTAAAGTTGATGAGGGTAGTGATATTTTTTTATGAACCAGAGGTTGAATTTATAACAGAATATCAACAATAGAACAGACAAATAGTCAAAGAGTTACTTTCATGTTATCATGTCGAAGAGAAATCACCAGTTGAAGATGATCCACGTAACATTCAGATCACAGATATTGAAGGAGAGAGAGAGAGGTGGAAGGTCCATCTCTGGAGTTAGAGGCATTTGTTGCACCAATCAAAGTTAAGAAAGTCAATATTGGGATGAATGACAATCCTAAAATGGCAAGTATTGGAGACTATTGGGAAGAGCAAACATTAGAAATAATAATAGAGTTACTGCGCGAATGTAGTGACATGTTTCCAACAACCTTTACAAAGATTAAATGCATAGCAAGGGAGCTAGGTGAGATGAATATAACCCTCAATCCTGAGGCTAGACCTGTCAGATAGAGACCTTACAAACTGAATCCAATGCATAAGAAGAAAGTGAAAGTAGAAATTGACTGAATGTTGGAAGCTGGAATTATAGAACCAATAGAAGAATCTGAATGGATCTTCCTCATGGTAGTCCACGAAAATAAGCAAGGGTGTGTAAGGATTTGTATAGATTTGAGGAAACTCAATGATGATTGCTTACAGGATCCTTTCCCTACCCCCTTTACAGATGTGGGAGGCCAGGAAGCATATTCATTCACAGATGGATTCTCAGGATGCCATCAGATTAAAATAGCTCCAAATGACATGTATAAGACTACTTTTTCTACAGAATGGGGATCCTACCAATATATAGTCATGTCCTTTGGATTGAATAATTCACCAGATATCTTTTCAAGGGTAGTCATAGCTGCTTTTAAGGAATTCATACATCAGTTTCTAGAAGTATATCTAGTTGACTAGACTGTGTATAGTCTCTTGAAATACCATGTAGAAGTGTTAAGACTAATGTTAGAAAGATGCAGGCAATGTCAAATATCATTAAACGTCAAGAAATTCATTTTTGGTACACCTTTTGGGATATTGTTGGGACAAATAGTGTGTAAACAGGGTCTTTTGGTTGACCCTGCTAAGATTGCAATCATTTTGAATTTACCACCACCAAAATTAGTGCACCAATTAAGAGAAACGTTGGGACATATAGGCTACTACATGAATGTTATAAAGGGGTATGCCCAGATTACTACACCAATAGAAAAATTGTTAAAGAAGGACACCAGATTTCAGTGGAATGAGGACTATCAGCAAGGATTGAACACTCTAAAGGAAAAGATGGTGACAGCACCTATATTAGTATTTCCAGATTGGGAAAATACATTTCATGTGCATGTAGATACATAAGCAATAGCACTTGGAGCAATTCCGGTGCAGCCAGGAGCAGGGGACTTAGACCATCCTATAGCCTTTGCAAGCAAGAAGTTGTCAGAATCGGAGCAGAACCATAACACCACAAAAAGAGAAGGCCTAGCCATGGTATATGCACTTCAGAAATTTAGGCATTATTTACTGGGTAAACACTTTAAAATGTTCACAGATCATTCTACCCTCAAATATCTATTCAACAATCCAGTGTTGGGGGAGAGGATATGTAGGTGGTTGTTATTCTTCCAAGAATTTGATTTTGAAGTAATATTCAAACCAAGGAAGTTGAATTCGGGACCTGATCACCTGTCAAGGGTAACCAATGGAGAAGAACCTACTAACTTGGAAGACAACTTCCCTGATGCACAGTTATTTTCAGTACAGGTAGTTGATGAATACTTCACTAACATTATTGAATACTTAAGTACAGGATTTGTGCCACAGTACTTTATCACTGTGCAAAAGAAAAAACTGGTAGTCAGATTTTCATCATATCAAATCATTAGGTCATTTATACAAGATGGGCGCATATAGCATTTTGAGAAGGTGTGTATTGGAACATGAACGGCCCAAGGTTTTAGAAGAAGCTCATGAAGGTATAGTTGGAGGACACTATGTAGGCAAATCTACCACGTAGAAGGTATTACGAACAAGATTATGGTGGCCAACAGTTCATAAAGATGTTAATGAATGTTGCCATAACCATGATTTCTATCAGAGGGTTGGCAAACCCAATAGAAGGGATGAGATGCCCCTAAGACCACAAGTAACTCTGCAGGTATTTGATAAATGGGAAATAGATTTTATTAGACCTATTAATCCACCAACAAGAAGTTTAGGAGCTAGATATATCATTACTGTGACCGAATACTTAACCAAATCGGAAGAAGCAGCACCAGTTAAAGATTGCAGTGTAGAAACAGCAGCATACTTTTTATTTGAGCAAGTGATCACCAGATTTGGATGTTCCGGGATTTTGATGAGTGACCAAGGCACTCGTTTATTAATACCATCAAGGCTATGACTGAGGAGTTTGAAATCTATCACTAGAAGAGTACACCATATCATCCCCAGGCAAATGGGGCAGTAGAAGCTTTCAATAAAATTTTGGAAAATACATTGACTAAGATCTACAATGTTAATAGGAATGATTGGGACATGAAAATATCAGCAGTACTATGGGCATACAAGACCACATGCAAGAAATTGATAGGACATGCGCCATTCAGATTGGTGTATGAACAAGAAGCGGTGGTGCCATTAGAATTTCCGATACCTAGTCTGTGCATAGCAGAAATTACCAATATGGTAGAAAGAGGCACAGTACAGGAGAAGTTAAGTCAACTAATGGAAATGGAAGAGGACAGGATTCTGGAAATATTTCACTAGGAAGTACAGAAAGCAAGGGACAAATCCTGGCATGATAGACACATTAAAAATAAACGCTTTAAGGAGGGAGAACTAGTTCTTCTCTATGACAACAATTTTTTGCAACACCCTAGTAAGTTAAGAATGCATTGGCTAGGACCATATGAAGTAAAGATTGTCAAAGATGGTGGATCTGTGCAGCTAAAGGATTTTGGAGGAACATAATTGAAAGGAATGGTCAATGGTAGTCGACTAAAATTGTACAAGGACAATCGACCTACTAATTCTTAAAAAGTTACAACGCAAAAATAAATTCATGTATATAGTCTACTATAGTAGATATTAGGAAAGAAAACTGGTAAAAATAAATAAAAAGTAGAAAAAGAAGAAAAATACAAAAAGAGTCAGAAGTTGACTGAACAACAGGAAAGGGGGGGAAAATTTGTGTGCAGCAATTACTGCGACAACATAGAAATACAGTGCACGGTAAAAATTGGACATCAGCCCAAATGCATGGAAAAAGTGAAAACAATTATGATCGGGTCTATAAAGTGTGGAAAACATGTGTTACCTTGACACTTAGTGATTTTTTAGCACACGGAGAAAGATACAAGTGTGTGCCCTAGATATAATTGTGTGAAGAAGAGAGTGAGTGTTTGAATCAGATAAAACATGACACCACCAAAGTTTGGCACTCCAGGGAAGTACGTACGTGTTACTCGATAGGGCCAAATGAGGAAGGAAAGGATGGTGGAGCCTGAGAACATCATCAAGATCGAAGATGTCACCACTTCCAAGATAGAGTCTCTCAACCCGAAAAGGGTTGAGGAGGAAACATCGATAATGGAACAAGCGGAAGTAGGGTAGATTTATGGGACCCGAATGGTATTACAAGCCCCAATCCAGAAACATCATCTAAACTTGATGAATAGAAGGGTTAGCAATAGGGCTGCGATGAAGAGGAGGTGTTGGTTGAGGACATCACCAACTAGTCGGACTCTGAAGGGGAAGAAGATGACATAGAAGCAGCAAAAGTAGACCCATCATCCATCGAACAAAAAATAAAGGTGCGGGATGCCATAGACATTACACTTCCCTACCTCCCAGATGCAGTGGTCACTGTGGAGGACATGCTCATAAAAGTACCTAAACTAAGGTACTCGAACCACATTGTGCAGGCTGCAAAAAAAAATCCCAAATTTGGTCGAGGAATCCTACCTAACGAACATAGGGGAAATTGGACCCCTAGGAAAACCAATCATGGAGCCCACGTAGTGGATAACAGGGCTTTACAACTCCGAGATAATGAACCTCTTGGACATACCACACTTTGGGCACGGTAAAAATGTTGGGCTTTGTGTAAAAAAGTTGCTAGCTCGAGTACATGGCATCATCCTTTGGATGGATAGGCCGGTATAGCTTGATGTGGTGTTGATCGCCAAAATTAGGGGATTACCCACAGTGGGCGCACAGCCAGAGGAATACTTGAACAATAAAGTGCGCGAGAAGGAGATCGTCAAGCTATTCAAGGAACAATTTGGTCCAACAGAGGAAACATGGGCATTGTGCTTAGAGATATCAATGATAATGTGACAAGGTTCGCCAGCAAGCTCATGGCTTGCAAGTTGTTGAGGAAGTGTAGAAAAGAAGAGCCTCCAGTAGGAGTCGTCATGCAGTGAGTGAAGGGAGTAATGTTCAGTTGGGTGTCCTACCACCTGAACCAAATCTTGACCGATTACAGAGATGCACAAGATAATGGAACTGAGTTCCATTATTATTGGCTCATTATCCTTATAGATTTGGTAGGATGGCAGTGTTGAGGGGTCCTAAATCCCTTTAACTCAACAGCAGGAACCAAACCCACAACGAAGGCCCAATTAGACTCTGCATCATTTGATGGTGGAATGGTTCTCCATATCTTTCGATCCAGCCAATTTATTGATGGGATTTACGTAGTGATTGACAGGATATCTTCTTATGAGAGTTCCTCCTTCAGTTTAAACGTTCTATTTTTATGTTTTCTTTTACTAGATAGGTCTTATTAAATATGTGTGCTGGTATAAACCAGCTGATAAAAAGGGGGGTTCTTAACTACTGAAGAAGGCTGAGCTTGGGATAACCCTTGTGCTCAAGCATGCAGACAAAAATATTCACACCAGTGACAAACCTAGTACTAATACATTAACTTGATGGTATTTTGTTGGCCCTTGGTCATGGAAGAAAGTGAAGGTTAAGGAAGAAGCGTGAAGTGTGAACTGCGCGGAAGACAAGTTGACTGAGATTGGGTCGAAGTGGCCAAAAGAGCAGAAAAGATGGAGTGAAGTAAGAGAAAGCAATTCGTTGGACGGGGAGAGCAAGGAAGACAGACCAGAAAGGAAGATGGATCATGGACAACTCAGCAAGTACAAAATGCCACCAATGGATGCTTTGGAGCACCTCACAGGAGAGAAGGAAAGACAGGTTGGTGAAGCCCTGAAAACGCGGGTCAAGTTGAGCTAGGGTTTTGGTATTTAGGGTTTTGACACCTAGGGTTCAGCCTAATAATGTCTGAGAGTCATTGTAATGTATAAATAAAGGTCAAGAGGACCTGGGATGGGTTTGATTATATTATGATGGGTGATTGGTTTTATTGTTGAGAGAGAAGTATTGTGTTGTGAGAGAAATCTGTGTTGTAATATCTTCAGTTGGGTGCGAAGATCAAACCTGTAGCTGGGTGTGCAGGGAGGGGAGAGAAGAAGAGAAATAAAGAGAGATCTACAAGCTAAGAGCGCAGATAGAACTGTATGTTTTCAAATAATATCAAGAAAAGAGGTTATGTGGACGTAGCCCTAGGGAGAGGGTGAACCACGTATATTTTGTTGTTTTGTGTGATTGATGTTGTGTTCTTCTACTTTATGTTATACTGTTATTGCATCATTGTGTTAGATCTGAGATATAGTTCGCATAGTAGAATTAAGGACGATAAAGAATAACTAGGTTGTTGTGTGTTGTTGCCTTGAACCCACCTTTCATTTCCCCTGGTTGTAGACACATGTGTCTTGCAACCCCCTATTGCTACTTCGGGTGAGACTGCATCTACTTCATAGGTGTTGTCGAAAGGGCCAGTAGTTAGGGCTTGTTGGTGCGTTGTTAGAGCTGAACCTTGGGTCTGCCCCTGTGCCAACAAATGGTTCCATTCTCGGGACTGTGATATTCTTGAGGGAATGTCAAGGTGGTTTCCATCGAAGACAGGGATTCAGAAGTGGATAGAAGAACAAGAAAAGGACTGCGTAGAAGCCCATAACAAGAACCCTAATCTTAGCACAGAGGATTGGTTGGGAAAGTATATCTTTATCGATATACATGAGATTTTCTTTGGAGGAATTCATGAGCTATACGACTGGCTAGCCAGATTAACAGATACCCATTTTGAAATCAAACTCAGACCACCTGTGGTTTGGACATCGGCGTTGATCAAGAAGGTCAAGAAATTTGATAGTGTCATGTCAAGAGCATTCGATCATTGGTTTGATAGTACCATTGGAGGGTACATTACTGAGTTTTCTATTGATAGAGTAGAATCATATAGCCGAGCAGAGAGATATTTCTTTAAGGGACCTAGAGGAAATTTTCTACATTTTCTGAAGTTGTAGATCAAGATGTTATTGCATGAGAAGAACATATTGAAGATATAGTAATCGGTTGGACTAAAGAGCTAATGTTCAAGAACTCAGACAGTGACAGCGACACAAAGGTTGGACACACAGTAGTGGGAGATCATTTAGAGAATTTCCTATGGTGAACTCGTTTGAGTAGAATCACAAACCACCAGCATAGGAATAAGGGTTCTACAGTGGAGAAGAAGAAGAGTTACTGAACGAGGAACATTCAGAGTCCGCTAGGGTAGAAGAAGGGAAGACTGGAGAACCTCTTCGAGAAGAGTTAGAAACTTCAGGAACTTCGCAGACTGTTGAAGTAAGTACTATTACTCCTCCTGTTGTTTTAGCATCATTAAGTAACTAGAGTAACCTAAGTTATCAAAGCACTGGTACAAGTGGTTCAATGCATACTCAGTCAAGAACCCTAGGAAGATCTATTGCAGATGAGATGAGGTTACCCACCTTTAAGGGAGATGGATCTTAATATCCTGATCAGCATTAGTTCTTATGCGAAGCTATATGGAGTATTAAGAATGTCACTGACGAAGTTGTTAAGAGAGCTCGGTTTAGTACTACTCTGAGAGACCGTGCATTGAGTTGGTACATGAAATTTGTCCAAGGAGTTGTACAACCTGAACTGCTAAATGAAATTAATACTGCGTTGATTTATGAATTCAAGAAACCCAATTTGGAGATGCAGTTCATTACAGAGCTGAAATAAATCAAGCAAAGAGTAGTTGAACCTGTTTGGGAGTTTGATCAGAGGTTTAAGACCCTGACAGGTCATTTGAGTTTTCAGATTCTAGACGAATAGAATAAAGAATGGTTCATTACACATCAGAGTCCCTCTGATGCAACAAAAGATCGTTTCACAAGCTGAGGCGTTGGAGATTGCCATGAAACTAGAATCAACCTCTATGGGAGAGTTTGGCTTAGGTATGAATCAAACTTTGAGTTAGCTAACTAGCTTATCAATGCAACTCGAAGATATGAAGAAGGATAATGGAAAATATAAAAGAGAAGATATTTGGTGTATCAGATGCAAATCAGAGGGCCATGAAAAGGAGCATTGTCTTCTATTTCATGAGTACTTGGCTTCAAGAGCTCCAAGCCCTTTGAAGCAGGTTAATCTACCTTGGTGCGAGGTATGTAGAAATAGACATTGCCATGGTGAATTTGATTACATGTAAAAATATTTCCAGACACCTAAAAACCTTTACTGGACATTCTGTAAATTTGTGGGTTATGATGAGAAATATTGTAGGGCTTATGACCTCTTGCATGAAAGATCAAGAGACACATATAGAATTCAAGGCGAAGTACAGCAAGAAGGAAATACTATGTCGTTTAACTCCCTAGGAAGAGGAAACTTCAGCTCTTGTGGTGGATTCAGAGGAAGAGGATGAGGAGGAGGTATGGGTCGAGGTCGAGGTCAGGTCATTTGTTATAACTGCACACATTTAGGACATTTGGAAAGGGACTGTCAGAACCCTTGTACCACTTGTAGCTACTGCAACTCATTTGAACATGTTATTGAATATTGTCTCGTGTTGTTAGCCAAACTTCAGGAGAGATGAGGAGGAAACCCACAAGTACAATTAATCTCAGCAGAACCTCACAGAGTGGATCCTAGAGTCATTGTTATCACTAGAGGAGGCATTGCTATAGGAGAATACAAGATGACTCCAGCAAAGACTATAGATGAATCAGGAGTCAGAAGGACTGCAAAGAAGACACTAGATTTTGATTCGAGGAAAGAAAAGAAGATATTTGAAGAGGCAAGAAGATAATTTGGAGGAGATCAGGTTTTTTCATCAAAGGCACAACCAGAAGTGAGAGAATGTGGGATGCCTCTGGCATTTGATCAGGCTGCATCATCGGGAGAAGGAAAAGAGGTAAGCAAGCTTGTTAGCTTCTTGTATATGTTCATTGATTTGATTAAGGATGAAAGATCCATACAAGAACTACAACACTTGATCTGACAGTATGAACCAGGGAAGATAGACCCTCTGTTGAATAGATCAGTACATCAAGTATCCAAAAAGAGAAGGATGAATAAGGAACTACACCTTAATGCTCATATTGGAGATTATGATATAGATTATGTGGTCCTCGACTTAGGATCAAAAGTCAATGTTATGACGAAGCGGACCTGGGCACTGATGGAAAACCTAAGTTAATTTACTCCTCTATCAGACTTAGGATGGCTAATCAGCAGGAAGTAATCCCCTTTGGGAGACTGGAGCATGTCCCTGTGGACATAGATGGGGTAAGAACATTTGTGGACTTCGAGGTGAATGAGATAGTTGATGATAGTTGTCCTTATCCTGTGTTGTTAGGCATTGATTGGGATTTCAACAATTCCACTGTTGTTGACTTAAAGAAAAGAAGAATGACATTTGAAGGTGATGGCCTTAGGGTCATTGCACCTCTGGATCCTGATGAAGTTCGAAGATACACATAACCCATCAGAGAAAAAGATTGTGCATATGAGCTAGAGAATATATATAAATTGACAGCGAGACAGCAGGATTACATTAACCCTACAGTAGATGGGAATTTAAGCTAGTGAAATGACAGCACATGCTCATCAGACTCAGAAGAAGCACTAGAGAATTGGCAGAACAAAATGTATGAAGTCTTTGAGCAAAGGTGTGCTAGATTGACCAGAGAAGTTCGTTGGATTGGCACAGAAGTAAGAAATATGCCCACATTTGATGGTTTAAATCATTTAGAAACATTCTTATCAGATTTTGAAGAATTTGTACCAGTACAACAGAGATTTTTGGCACTAGATGAGGCTTTGAAAGAAACTCCAACAAGATGGTGGGGGACACATAAAAAGAACATCGTGGATTGGATGAAATGTCTCACTTTGATGGTAGTGCGCTTTTCAGAACAAGTAGAAGGATGTGAACTTCGATACACAGGTCAAAGTTGTCCAAAGGGCCATGTGTGAGGTTGTGAGGAGGCCTGGAGTAGCATTCCTCAAGAACAGTGGGTGCATAAGTTCATCAACACTCTGTACCCAATGCCTATAAATTGGTATCTTCAAGAAGAACTATGCCCCACCACTTCAGATTGGTACGGTATGAATCAGAACTTTGTAACTACATTTTCATTTGAAATCCAGTACCCTTCAGTAGATCAAGCTCTACAAGTTGTAGGAAAAAAAGTCTTTGAGGAGGCACCTAACCTCCCTATTGAGCAAGAAGAGGATGAATGGACTGAACCTCTTTAGAAATTGAAAGGATGTTACAATATCAATGATGATGAAGATGATGATCCTAGGAATGTGAAAATCCCAGAAACAGAAGGACAGAGAAATGTAGAAGGGCCAGGAGTCAAACTACCTTTCATTGGATAGCCGATCAAAATCAAGAAAGTTAATATTGGAATAGAGCAAGCATCTAAGCTTGCTAATGTTGGAGATTATTGGGATGATGCCACCATTGATAAGATCACATAACTACTGCATGAATATCAGGACTTGTTCCCAACCAAGTTCACCATTATGAAGGGCATAAAAGGGCCCATGGGAGAGATGAATATCCCCTTGAAGCCAGATACCAGGCTAGTTAAGCAGAGACCCTACAGATTGAATCCCAAATATAAGCAAAAAGTGAAGATTGAACTAGACAGGATGTTGGAAGCAAAAATCATAGAACCTGTGGAAAAGTCAGAATGGATTATCCCTATGGTGGTCTAAGATAAGAAGACAGGAGAGATCAGGATCTGTGTAGATCTCAAGAAGTTGAATGATGTATGTTTGCATGACCCATTCCCTACATTGTTTACAAATGAAGTGTTAGATAATGTAGGAGGTCAGGAAGTTTACTCCTTCACAAATGGATTTTCAGGGTATCGCCAAATCAGGATTGCCAAGGAAGATAGCCACAAGACCACATTTGCAACAGAATGGGGATCCTACCAGTACACAGTGATGCCTTTTGGATTGAAGAATGCACCAGCCATATTTTCTAGGGTGGTGGTTGAAGCATTCAAGGACTTTTTACATAAATTTTTGGAAGCATATTTTGATGATTGCACTATTTTTAGCTTATTACAAGACCATATTGAATGTTTAAGACTAATGTTGGATAAGTGCAGGCAATGTCAGATTTCCATGAACCTGAAGAAGTGCATCTTCTTTTCACTCTTTGGAGTGTTGCTAGGTCATATTGTGTGTAAGCAGGGGTTGCTGGTAGATCCATCCAAGATTTCCATTATTGTTGATCTATGCCCCCCTACCTCAGTTAGACAACTGCGCACTGCGTTGGGACATACTGGATACTAAAAAAATTTCATTAAGGGATATGCATAGATTACAGCATCTATGGAGAAGTTATTAAATAAATATTTTCAGTTTCAATGGACAGCAGAATGTCAGCAGAGCTTCGACACACTGAAACAAAAAATGGTTACTGCGCCTATTCTGGTTTTCCCGGATTGGAGCAAGGAATCTCATGTGCATGTCGATGCTTCATCTATTGCACTAGGAGCAGTGTTAGCACAACTAGGAGAAGGAGATATTGACCATATGTTAGCATTTTCTAGAAGGACGCTATCTACAGCTGAGATAAACTACACTACCACTGTGAGAGAGAAGGTTTAGCCATGGTGTACGCGCTGTAGAAGTTTCGACACTACTTGTTGGGAGGACATTTTAAGATGTTCATTGATCACTCTACATTGAAATACCTAGTCAACAAGCCAGTGTTGGGGGGAAGGATATGCAGATGGTTACTGCTAATCCAGGAATATGATTTTGAAATAATGGTCAAGCCAGGGAGAATGAACAAGGGACCTGACCACTTGTCTAGGTTGGAGAATGGAAAGGAACCTACTAGTTTGGAGGATACACTACCAGATGCACAGTTGATGGCCATCAGAAGGGTTGATGATCACTTCACTGAGATAGTCCAGTTCTTGTCAACAGCAATGGCACCTAGTGACTATACAGTCATCCATAAGAAACAGTTGGTAGTACACGCTACGGATTTTTCACTTATAACTGGACAGGTATAGAAGATGGGACCTGATGATATCTTAAGGAGATGTGTTATGGAGGAAAAAATACCACTGATTATAGCAAAAGCACATGAAGACATCGCAGGAGGACACTACGTAGGAAAAGCAACAGCGCAGAAGGTTCTTAGAGCTGGCCTCTAGTGGCCTACTTTACATAAAGATGCTAAGGAATTTTATAAATCCTGCTATGTATGCCAGAGAGTTGGGAAACCTTCCAGAAGAGATGAGATGTCTTTAGCACCGAAGCTAACCTTATAGGCATTTGAGAAATGGACCATTGATTTCATGGGACCTATTAACCCACCAGGAAAGTGCACAGAAGCTAGATACATCATCACTGCAATAGAGTATTTGACCAGATGGGCAAAAGCAAGAGAAGTTAAGTACTGTAGTGAAAATACAGCTGCGCGATTCATATTTAATGATATCATAACCAGGTTTTGATGCCAGAAGACCCTAATGAGCGATCAAGGTACACACTTTATTAATAAGACTATCGAAGCTTTGACTCGAGAATTTGAAGTCCACCATCAGAAGAGTACTCCCTACCATCCACAAGCAAATGGGACGGTCGAAGCTTTCAACAAGATCTTGGAGACAACGCTAACGAAGATTTGCAGTGTGAACAAGGACGACTGGGATATGAGAGTACCAGCAGTGCTATGGGCCTATAGAACTACTTGCAAGAATCTGACAATGCAGACTCCCATTAAGTTGGTTTATGGTCTAGAAGCAGTTGTCCCTATGGAATATTTGGTTCTTAGTCTCATAATTGCAGCATTCATAGATATGGATGACACTGGCATTGTTAAAGAGAGGATTGTGCAGTTGGTAGAACTAGAAGAAGATTGATTTATTGCAGGATTTCGTCAGCAGGTACAGAGGGAATGAGAAAAGGCCTACCATGACAGACATATCAAGAAGAAACGTTTTAAGCAAGGTGATATGGTATTAGTATACAACAGCAAGTTCATGAAGCATCCAAGGAAGTTCAGAACACATTGGCTTGGGCCATTTGAGGTCTTGTGTGTCACAGAAGGAGGAGTTGCGCAATTGAAGACACTTAATGGAGAGTGGAAGGAAGGTTTAGTGAATGGGAGTCGGTTGAAATTGTACTATGATAACTAGCTGCCTTTCAGCTCTCAATAAAAGAAGAAGGAGATGTGTCTAGGTACCAGGTGTAGGCTAAACTGGGTACCAGACACAGAAAATATAGTCTACACAAGGAAGGGAGGGACAGAGAAGAAAGCAGAGGTTGCCCCGTGCAGTCTGGAGACAAAGAAAAATAAAAGGTTTGGATATGAAGTGCCTCAGGACGAGTCACATGTGAGTGTTGGGGCCCTGTTGGCCCTTGGTCATGGAAGAAAGTGAAGGTTAAGGAAGAAGCGCGAAGTGTGAACTGCGTGGAAGACAAGTTGACTGAGATTGGGTCAAAGTGGCCAAAAGAGAAGAAAAGACGGAGTGAAGTAAGAGAAAGCAAGTTGTTGGACGGGGGAGATCGAGGAAGACAGATCAAAAAGGAAGATGGATCATGGACAACTCAACAAGTGGAAAAATCCACCAATGGATGCTTTGGAGCACCTCGTAGGAAAGAAGGAAAGACGGGTTGGCGAAGCCCTGAAAACGTGGGTCAAGTTGACCTAGGGATTTAGACACCTAGTGTTTTGGTATTTAGGGTTTTGACACCTAGGGTTCTACCTAAGATTGTCTGAGAGTCATTGTAATGTATAAATAAAGGTCGAGAGGACCTAGGATGGATTCTATTATATTATGATGGGTGATTGTTTTTATTGTTGAGAGAGAACTATTGTGTTGTGAGAGAAATCTATGTTGTAAGATCTTCAGCTGGGTGTGAAGATCAATCCTGCAACTAGATGCATAGGGAGGGGAGAGAAGAAGAGAAAGAAAG
This sequence comes from Picea sitchensis, assembly GCA_010110895.2. NCBI lineage: Eukaryota > Viridiplantae > Streptophyta > Pinopsida > Pinales > Pinaceae > Picea > Picea sitchensis. The sequence continues at coordinate 100,243 of SNQJ01S0000425.1, forward strand.
AGAGATTTGTAAGCTAAGAGCGCAGATAGAACTGTATGTTCTCATATAGTATCAAGAAACGCAGTTCTGTGGACGTATCCCTAGGGAGAGGGTGAACCACGCATATCTTGTTATTTTGTGTGATTGATATTGTGTTCTTCTGCTTTCTATTATACGGTTATTGCATCATTGTGTTAGATCTAAGATATAGTTCGCGTAGTAGGCTTAAGGACGATAAAGAATAACCAGGTTGTTGTGTGTTGTTTCCTTGAACCCACCTTGCATTTCCCTTGGTTGTAGACACTTGTGTCCTGCAAGCCCTTATTTCTACTTCGGGTGAGACTGCATCTGCTTCGCAGGTGTTGTCGAAAGGGTCAGTAGTTAGGGTTTGTTGGTGTATTGTTAGAGATGAACCCTGGGTCTGCCCATGTACCAATATATTTTGATTATTGACAGAGATACAATTATCAAAAGAAAACATGCACGCAATAAAATGATGGCAAGAAAAATAGTTTCCTTAGCTGTAGCATTAATCACGCATTAACACAACAATTTGCTTTCACCATTAGAGACAAAAACTACAAAAAATATTGAAACAACTAACTTATCAATAGATTTTGAAACTCTTACTCATTACAACATTCATTCATGAAATAAAGTTGGAAGTCATTCCTCCTCAAACCCAATCACGCAATGCCTTTGATGAAAAACAAAATTTCATCTACAGTACTAAAGAATGTGAAGCGGTTGGTGGATGTAGCCCCACATTGGGGTGAACCACGTATATTTTGTGTCTTTAGTGTGCTCTGTGTTGTGTTATTTATGTTATCTATTTTTTTAGTGCCTTGATTATTATGTGTGATAGATGGATCTATTGTTGCTTAGTGCTTTACTTGTGTTAAGGATGAATGGATGCTAGATCTAACTTATAATGTTAAGTGCTCAGGGTATGTAATCAGTTATTGTTACTATGTTGATCTATCTTTGGGTATGTTTTGTGATGTCAATAAAACTAATGAACTAATGCATATCATATTCTAAGTGTTAATAGAGTACTCTACAAAGTGTTATCATCACAGATCTGTGTCCCAGCTTGGTTATAGACACCTACGTCCTATAAACCCCCCTGCTTCTACCTCGGGTGAGAACTCACCTACTTCCCAGGTGTTGCCAAAAGGGTCGGTAGTCGGGGTTTTGTTGGTATGCTATTAAGCGTTGAACCCTGGGTTTACCCCTGTGCCAACAGAGTGAGACTGCGTTGTGCACCATGTGTGCAGCGTTGCCTTCTAGTTTACCAGGAGGGTCGATAGTTTTGAGTGTTTTGTTGGAAACTTGTTTGAGATCAGAACCTGAGTTATCCCAAGAAATAACCAACAACCTCAAATTGACACTCAAACAAGATTAAGATAAAGCAGTCAGGGAGGTTCACCAGGGTAAACATAGACTCATTTTAGGGGTTCTTACATTAGAAACTACCCCTAAGGTGTTTTCTCCATGAAGATATTATCTGTTAAAATGTGAGGCCTAGGGGGGCATGCTAAAAAACTCTCTCTTAAATGGTTGGTGGAGTTGGATAGTCCTAATGTAATTATGATTCAAGAAAATATGGGGAAGGGGATCCTTTGGTCCTTGAGATGAAGAAGATGTTTGATGGTTGGGATTTCTATGGTTTGGATTCATATGGCTTCTCTGGTGGCATAATTATTCGGTTTAATAAAAATATTACATTAGTCATTTGTTTTTCTATATGTTTAGATCTTTGTATAGTTGTACACAACAAGAGTTTGTGCCACTCTCTAACCTTACTCAACGTGTATGGACATTATCAGGGCAAGAAACAGTTCTAGTACATGTTGTTTTGATTAAATCGTTTGCAAGTGAATAATCTCATTATTGGGGGGATCTAAATCTGACTTTGAACATGAATGAAATTTAGGGCACCGGTGCCTGGGATGATAGACCAGCTCATTATTTTGTTGAAAAAATTTAATTGGTAGGTTGGGTAGACATAGAGCCTATCCAGCTTCAACCAACATGGCGTAATAATAGACATAGTCCAAGAAGGGTAGCTAAAAGGCTAGATGGGTTTCTTCTACGCAACGCCCTTTTGTAGAGGGTGGAAAGATATAGATCTTGGGTAGGAAAGGTCAAATGCTCAGATCACTTTCCTATTATACTTCAACTAGGTAAGGATGAAGAAAAGCATGGATTTCCTTTTAAATATAAATCTAGTAGGTATGAAGAGGAGGATTTCTAGAGGTTAGTTAGGGATAATTGGAAGCATTGTGAGCAGGGTCTATGTGAAGTTTTTATTGTTCATTTTGCTTCTACATTAAGGTTGGTTAACAAAAACGTATCCTAGTGGGCAGGTGAGAGACACAAAAGAGGGATTGCTTGCTTAAGGAAGTGGAGAAAGAATTGGAGTTGGTTTACTTTGAACGGTTCACGGGTAACTTTATACAAGATATGTTGGAAATGACTACTTCATTAGAATAGAAAAAGAACAAGCTTCTACTAGAAAAAGAAAAGAGAGTGGAGAATTCAGAGTCAAGCCTTATGGATTGAGGTTGGTGACCATAAAACAAAGTGTTTTCAAAAAAAAATTAGGCACAGGAGGAACAACAACACTATTTGGAAATTAATAAACATGGATGGTAATAAGGTTCAAGGGTTCCATCATTTGGAAAATTTGGGATTTCAACACTTTGAGGAGATATTTAGGAACCTGATAGAGAGAACTTAGGGGATATACTTAAAGTTATGACATATTTTTCCATTTTTTTTAATAAATAAGAGAATAATATCCTCTACAAACTAGTGACTAAGGAGGAACTTATGTCTGTACTTAGTACATTTCAAAAGGATAAGAGCTTAGCTCAGATGGTTGGTCTGCATAATGTTTTATAGACTTCTTTGATGTTCTTGGAGATGATTTACTAAGAGTTATCAAGGAGATTAGGGAGACTGGGAAGATGTCAGGCAGTTATAATTCCACCTTCTTAGGTTGATTCCTAAGGTGCATTTCACTGCTACATTTGATGATTTTAGACCTATTTCCCTGTGTAATTGCCTTTACAAAATAATCTTGAAGGTGATAATTTTTAGAATCAAACCCTTGCTGTCTAATGTCATTTCCTCTGAACAATTTGGGTTTTTGAAGCGTATAATTATACATGAGGCATTACGAACTGCTTAGGAAGGCTTTCACTCAATTAAAACTTCTAAGATTCATGCAATAAATATCAAACTAGACTTGTGTAAATCCTATGATAGGGTGTCCTGGTTATATCTAACGCTTCTCCTCATTTATATTGGCTTTGATCTACCTTTGTAAAATGGATAATTGATCTGGATTATTTTCAGAATGAAATGAAAACAAAGATATTCCAATGAACTACACATAAAAATTTCTAGAAACAGAGAAATATAGTAAAACATGATTTCTATTAATGAAAGAAATGTACAGAGACTGTAAAAATACGGAGTGCAAGACTCCCTAGAATGGTGGCAGCTTTATCTCTGAGAAGATATGTGAGGGCTATGCTCATTCGCAAGAAGAATATTAGTACAATGAGGCTCTAAAGGATTTTTTGTGATAAACATGAATGCCAAAACCCTAGACATCCAAAAAACCTAACCCTGGGAGATGAAGCGCCAAAAGTCATGTGGGCCTCGTTGGGGTAAGTTAGTACATCAACTTCCCGGGGTCGTAACTTTTGCATATGATCTTTGCTTTAGGCGTGTGATAGCCCATTGGAAAGGTCTTTTTGTAAACTACGCATTATGGCATCAAACTCTAACATTGTCTATAGTTTGATTCTGGTAAGCTAATAAAACATTGTTTAGGGCCCCGAAATGGCCCTCGAAGTATAGAAAGATGTACTGACATGAAAACTTCCAAAATAATCCAATTGGAATAGGTGGGTGGCCACCATTATCCACTTAGATGCTGTGTAGGGATTTAGGACAGCCCTAAAAGTGCAGAACCCATAATTAGAAAGAAATGTCCCCATTACAAAGAAAAGTGGTGAACTAAAAACTATCAAGATGAATCAGTTGGAATTTGGAACAGGTGGGTGGCCATTAATATCCACCTAGATCAGTCCTCCCTCCTTAGGAAGTAATGGTCACAATTGCGTTGAGTGCACAGGGAAGAGCGGAAATTATTTTCTGAATCTGAATCTTAGTGAGTTGTGTGCCTTGTTGGAAAAGTTGTGTTGCTTGGTCTGTGGAAGGTTGTCATGAATCTTTTGTTGGAGGGGTTGAATATGTTCCACCAACCTATTGTCTATGGGCTTGACGGGGCATTATGTAGGCACCATCGTAGGTGAAGAAACAATATCTTCTCTCTCTTCCACAATATGCTTTTGATGGATAGAAGGTGTTGAGCCTGTTGGAAGATTGATTGTTGTCATTGATGTCAACCCTAGTCATGGGTTTTGGACCGCAAGATTGATAAAGGTATTTGGACATGAAGGAAAATGCACATGCATATACAACACCCATGAAT
>SNQJ01S0000425.1:109183-186988 GCA_010110895.2 Picea sitchensis
TCATATATTGTGCATGGTGTATTGTGGTGTATTGGTGTAACTCTTATACTATTGTTCATTGATCATTGGATATAATTGAATGGTTTAAGTATAAGTTGAAAAAGGTTTTTAAATTGTACTGGATACTGATTCACCCCCCTCTCAGTATCAACAGAGCCTGCAGTGGTTGTAGTGGCCTTTTGTGCATCCTTTGAACAGGCTATGAAGAGGATGAATTTTGCAGTATGAGAGATTACCTTACATCATTTTTTTGGTGGAACAATAGTCGGAACTACCTATGGTATCCTGTAGAGTTGACCCCCCATAGTAATAATGACACTACAAGGTCGAGACTCATAAACAACATGACATTTCCACATATATGGTTGACCCAAAACAACATCTTAGACATCAAGATGGGCAACATCACACACTACCTCATCCTTGAATGGTTGGATGACATAGGATAGGCAGCATTGTTGGCTGACATGGAGGTCTCATCCCTAGTGAAGCCACCCAATGTTGTATGGTTGTGGGTGTGGCGTTGTCAATAACCCCAACTATTTGACAACCTCAGCTGAGATGAGGTTCTTTTGACTGTTGCTATCAACAATGAAATGCAATGGGGTCCCCTTCACCCACATCTGTGAATGGAAGAGGCGATCCCCCTCTTCAGGATCTACTGGTTCTTCTGGTTGAATTTTTGTGGTCGCTACAGTATAATTGGGGTTTGTGTCGATGATCTGTCTGTTTTTAGTATTTTCTTGATCACATTTTGAATCAGGTTCTGACTCCTTATCTTTGACCTCGGCCACCAATGATTGTTTCGAGTGACATTCATCGGTGTTGTGCAAGGGGCTTTTATGGAAGTCACACCACTTCCCAGTGTCATTCTTGTCTCTCCTTTACCCTTCTTTTCATGTGCCTTGAACTGGTTTTCAGGAGGCTGGTTGTTAGGGCCATATTTACCATGCTTTGGTTGTTGTGGATTTGTAGACCTGAACTCCCATTTGTTTTGGTACCTAAATTTATGCTCGATTTTGACAACATATTGATAGGCAACTCCCAATGATGAGATGTTTAGGAAATCCATTTCAGTTTGGATGTACCTATGCAGAACCCCATAATACTTCAGAACCAAATGTCGCTCGGAGTCTTTCATACCCAGCTTAGTGTGCGAGGTATGGAAAGTATTTGTGAACTCTGACATTGTTTAGCTCTTCTCTTGCCACAGTGTGGTCCATCTCATGTACTGGTCTTCATAGTTATCAACAGTGTAGTATTGTTCCTTGACCACATCCACAAAAAAATCCCAAGTGGGATCGACCCCATATATTCCATATTCCTCTATGGAACTTTGCTCCCAATAAATTTCCCACCAATGTTTGACATGGGGGAGAGATTTGAGGAGTGCGAAGGTGATGTTTTCCCCATCGAAAAAATTGTGAACAGAGAAATACCCTTCTAGCAGATTTAACCATTTTTCTAAGGCATCTGCATCTATCCGACCTTCAAATATGGGAATATCAAAATTAACGTGTACCTTGAAGGGAGAGGTTCCTCCAAAGTGGATGCTTGATAAATATGCACGTGTTGCTATCGACATACATCGAAGGATGTGGGAAAAATTCTTCATCATTTCATCCCTCTATCATGTGAGATCTTGCTCAAGCAACAATTTAATAGAATATTTTGCTCCGTCTTTTTTCTTTCCTTATGCCATGGAGGGTTTCTTAGGTGTGTGAGAGTGATTGTCCTCAAGAGAGACAAGCTCGGGACCCAACTTGCTATACTCGGGGACATGCACTGAAAAACAATCAAGAGCATCTTACTCTGATACCACTGAACTGGATTATTTCTGGAATGAAATGAAAGGAGAGATATTACAATGAAATACACATAAAAATTGCCAGAAACAGAGAAATACAGCAATACATGATTTCTATTAATTAAGGTAATGTATAGAGACTATAAAAATACAGAGTGCAAGACTCGCTAGAATGGTGGCAGCATTATCTCTAAGAAGAGATGTGACGACTACACTCATTCGCAAGAAAAAGATGAGTACAATGAGGCTCTGAAGGCATTTTTATGATAAAAATGAATGCCAAAACCCTTAACATCTAAAAAACCTAACCCTAGGAGATGAAGCGCCAAAAGTCATGTGGGCCTTGTTGAGGTAAGTTAGTACATCAACTTTTTGGGGTCATAACTTTTGCATACGATCTCTATTTTAGGCGTGTGATAGCCCATTGGAAAGGCCTTTTAGAGAAATATGCATTATGCCATCAAACTCTAACTCTGTCTACAAAAAAATTTGGAAATCCAAGAAAACACTCTTTAGGGCCCCAAAACAGCCCTAGAAGTACATAAAGATGTACTCACATGAAAACTTCCAAAATAAGTTGGTTGGAATAGGTCGGAGGAAACCATTATTGTAGCATCCCCATCCACCCAAGACAGGGCATGCGACTACAATTCTTCTTTGTTTAAGCTCTGATACCATTTTAGAGCATACCTCGACCTCCAAAGCCGGTCATACCACCAAAAATCCTTCATTCTCTGATGCCATTTTGTAACACCCCCGGCCTCCCAGGATGGGTCGTTCTACCTCGTAGAACACATTCTTACTGAGCTTCTGATAACTAAAATGTAACATACCCAGCCATAGACCTGTTCGACTACACCACTCAGAGACTCATGTGGAACATCATACAAATAAAAATTAACAGACAATTACATTATGTTAATACATAGATTAATGTGGAAATAACAGTAAGCTTATGCATACCATACAAACAAGCAAAATCATAAATATAAGACATATACAAATACACAACATGTAAATGAACATATAAATGGTACTTATCTTTTCATAGATGACCACCAATTGTGTGCAGACCTTCCATGAACCTCCCATCCATAAACCACGCTGCTCATCACTCTCAGCAGTGGGTCACCCCTAAACTGGGACTAAACTCCACCTGGGTAAAGGGATTCCTAGGCTAGGCTAAGACAATAAGATTCTACACAGTCAGTCAGGAAGGATTCCCTCCCAGCAGCTAACTTATACACATAGCCTACAACCTCCCATTCCCCACATGCCTGTCCCACCCCAGGAAGTGTGCCCCTTCTCTGCTCAATAGTGCCTCGGCTACCCCACTTTACTTCCAGGGCTTCAGCAATGGGCCGGATAGGAATTCTCATAGCATTATAGTTGTTGTTGGGCTCCCTCTAGGAGAAATCACTTCCCCAACAACCTCTCTCACCTAGAGAGAGTTGCTCACAGGCCTAACAACCTGCTTCTTCTATTCCAGCAAACTCTCTCACCTGAAGAGAGTTTCTCACTAGCCTAACAACCTGCTTCTTCAATCCATCTCCTTAGCAAATACATCATGGTGATAGCAGCGATAAGACTCGGCATGCACGCAAAAAATGGTAGCATTCCATGCTCAGTCCATGAACTGTGTTGGAAACAACAACCAACCGTTAAGACACACCATGGGCTCAGGAAAATACTAGTGCATCGAGCTTCACATGAAATACACAAGATAACTCAAGTATAACTGTGGGTTCCAGAAGTGTGTGCATGCTCATAGGTCGATAATGGAGGTCATGGCTCAGTGCGTGAGTGCATGGAAAGAATGGTAGGAACCCTCTGAATGAACAGACTTTCCCACATAAAACTACATGTGTCAGGATTGACACCTGGCCGTCCAGGAATCTCGCTCCTCTCCACTTGTAGTTTGTTCCTTTTCCCAAAGGAACTTAGGATAACATGAGATATTTCCCAAACCTTAGTCTTTTAGGAAATATATTATAATATTCCCTTAGAGATAAGCCCTCAAGATTATCCCTTTTTATTATCCTCTTAGCCCCTTCCCCTTCCCTTTCCCTACCTAGTGGAGCTTAGTCCCCCATTCTCTTTTATCATGGTCGGTATACACACATCAATGTAATTATATTAATGATATGAGTGTTTACATATACAAAAATAGGCTCATTGGCCTTTAGCATCTAGGCTCTCTAACCTAATCATCACATAAGTATCCTAGCTTATAATCACTTGGCTCACTAGATTATAAAACATGTTACATTTACAATTAAAAATGGGGCTCAGTCTTGGGATATCACAATCCCCTCCCTTTATTTTTGCACTATCCTCAGTGCAACTTGTTTATCCATGTACAATTCAAATTCTTCAAAAAATTCCTAGCTTTAGCTATTAGAAGTTTGTTATGCATCTGATGCTCTACTTTCCAACACCAATTTGGGTATCCACACTGCAACTGGAAGTCAATTGCTCTATTTCACAGAGTTGTTTCCAAGAATAATTCAACTCATTGTTCCATTTGACACAACCTCCTTATGGAAGCTACCATGCCATAAGCATCCTTGAGTTGCCTCCTCCTTGTTGCACTCACCCTTCCAAGCTCAGGCATCCCTTCACTGCTACGCAGTCCTTCAACAATCCATATTTCCAAGTCTTTCACACACAAGGAGAGCGTTAACCCATTACCAGAACCCCACCAAGGTTCTACAATTATAAGTCTTTAGTGTCCTCAATAGTAGTTGTTTTTTCCCATCATTCCAGCTTTAATCAATATTATCTCATCTGCATCACACACATGCAGTTATCATGAGAGAACATAAAATAATTCATTTAGAACTCAAACCTATTTCACAAGTAATTCAACTTTTCCCCAAATTATGAAATTCAATTGCATAATTTTTCATTGTTGTTGCAATAATAGGATGCAGTCTTCCTTCTGGCTTTCAGAAAGCACCATGTTGAATACCATTTTTCCTGCAATGTTTCTTTCTTGCATTCAGCTAACAAATTGTCAGTATTTCTTGTACATCATACTCTCATTGCAATATGCACAAAAACCTTATGAAGTTTTATTAGAATTTTCTATAACTAACAATTCAATCACAACTACAAAACAACTTATTAGATATAATGAATTATCATTCTATGCACACGCCTATTCATAATTAATATTAGTAAGTTCATTACTTCTTTTTTCTGAACGAAAAAATTCTTGTAGTGAATGCTCATGTGACTACTTGAATTGCAACTTTCCTGTTGCAATGTATAACATCTCCTTAAATGTTCTCAACTCCATGAGTTAGCAACATTTCAAGCGTTAGTATAATTATTTCCATGCAATAATATATATGCATGCACTCACAAAATGCGTTCAGCAAATGCATTTAAGTATACAATTCTATCATGTATGAGTGAAACTCTGCCACTTACTAGGCATGAGTGCAAATATCAATGCATGTATATTCAATTCACCTTTGCATTGATTGTTCAGAATGCTCTTTATCTAAGTCATGTATCTCACCATGCATAAATTGGAAATCTGGCCAATGTCTTGACGTAGTCTCCACACACTTCCCATTGTCTTCACGACTATTTGGATGCCTTCCTTACAATTATTAGAAGAGAACTGAAGGAATATAGAACACTTCCATATTTTATTACTTGGGGATTCCAGTTGGTGAGGAATGTCGGGATTTTTTAGGATGTCCAAGTTCCCACTTGCAAAGTTTCATTACAATCTCTTTCACTATTTTTTTTTTATAAGCCTAGTATAAAGCCAATGAACAAGTCATGTGATTGGAGAGTTGATTATGAACAAGGATTATGTGTGGAGATTCTTTGATGGAGCATTCCAAAGGAAATAACACTTCTATACTCTAGGTTTTGTGTTATTTACTACTAAGGATTGTTATTTCACTGGTAAGGCAAATTTGAGCATTGGGACCAATAATCAAGTTGAATTTAGAGCATTATTCTTCCTATTGAAGTGTGTTTTAGAGAAAAATTTTATACAACAAGTATTTGAAGTCTCTACTATGACTTTCAAATCTATGAATAATGAAATCCAGGTCCACAATATTGTTCTTTCACAGATGGCATTACATTTGAAGGATATATCCAGTCTTTTTCAGATGATTAGTTTTACTCACATCTTGTTGATAGTTTGGTTGTCATTGATGCCAACCCTTGAAGAAGCCTCGACGGTGTGGCTTTGGTACCCGAAGTTGAATGAGGAACATGATCATGAATGATATATTAAATGAAGTCAAGACCCTCATATGTTAGAAAAACAAGACCGCGGAGCAATAAAATAAAACAAATGCGAAAATAAAACACAGAAGATACACAATACAAGAGAGACACAGATTTACGTGGTTCACCCAGTGTGGGCTACGTCCACCAGAGAAATTTCCAAGTCCTTTATTTATTATTATCCAGCAAAATGAAGGGATACAACCTACAGCAAAACCCGTTGTAACTTCCTCTTATTTCTCTCACAGTCTCCTCTCTCAGAATACAATACTTGCCAACCTACATAGCTGCAATACATTTCCCTCATAAAAGAGGGTTTCCTTCTAGAGATAAAAACCCTAACATAATCTCTATCGTTAGATCTACGACCTTATAATGAATGGTACAGATTTACAATGAAATTACAATATACTTTTACAAGGCAATTTTTGCTTCGGGGGCCCGCTTGCCCGCAAACCCCCCAGAGCCTGCAGAGGGGGTACCCCCCCTCTGCACTCCCTCGCATGGAATAGTGTACATACTTCTTGGGTGTAAATACTTCATGGGGTATAAACACGACTGAAAGTAAAAGACCTCTAAATCAGGAAGATAATTAGGCTCCACAACCAACAATCTCCCACTTGGAGACTGATCTCAACAACTCCACCGCTATTGTATATGCTAGACTCTGAACCTTCTTGGACCTGGAAAATTTCTCATCTTCATCTTCATTCTTGAAGACCAACTGAAACTGAGCAAGAACTCAGTTTCTCCCTGGTTACTCCCTTTGTTAACATGTCTACGGGATTCTGGCTAGTGTGTATCTTTTCCAGCTTCAATTGTCCATCTTCCAAGGTGGATCGTATGAAGTGGTACCTAAACTGTATATGCTTAGTCTTCGAATGGAAGGCTGAGTTCTTTGCAAGGTGAATGGCACTCTCACTGTCACAGTACAACCTGTTGTTCTCCTGCTTCTTTCCCAATTCCTCCATAAACCTTTGTAACCAAATCATCGCTTTACTAGCCTCTGTAGCAGCAACATACTCTACCTCTGTTGTTGAAAGTGTAACAACCTTTTGCAGTTTCGAAATCCAACTTACTGTTGTTCCACCTATAGTAAAAACATACCATGTGGTGCTCCTCATGTTGTCTTTATCACCTGCCATATATGAATCAACATATCCCTGTAGAAAAGTGTATGAACCTCAAAAACACAATGCATGTGTAGTAGTACCTCTCAAATACTTGAGAATCCACTTTACTGCCTCCCAATTTTCTTTACCTGGATTGTTCATATACTTGCTCACAATTCCCATTGCATGTGCAATATCTGGTCTTTGTTAGGACCACATATTGTACCCTTTTTTCCCATACTTTTTGCTATTATTTTACCCTTCATCACCTACATTTTGACTTATACTATCATTTCATCTAATCATTCCAAGGTATACAACGTCCTTTCTCATTACTTTATGCTTAATCGATTGTTCATATACTCACAACTCCTACTACATGTGCAATATCGGTCTTGTGCAAAACCATTGCATACATCAAGCCAAATCGCTGATGAATATGGGACCCCGACATGTATTCTATCTCCTCCTCGTGTCTTGGGACACATTTCCTTTAGTTAATTTGAAATGGTCAGCCAAAGGTGTACTAACCGTTTTGCATTCTTCATTCTAAAAATCTCCAACACCTTCTCAATGTACTCACCCCGGTGACAATGTCACTTTTTGCGATTTTTCTTGTCTCTTTGTTATTCTCATATACCAAGGATTTTCTTTGCAGCACTCCAAATCCTTCATCGCAAAATGAATTGGCTAATTTCTTCTGAGCACATTTATATCCTCCATACTAGACCCCCGCATCAGCAAGTCATCTACATCACACAGCAAGATAATATAGCTTCCATTTTCTAGCCTTTTAAATAAACATAGTGATCAATGATATTTGTTATAACCCTGCTCGCCATAAACTCACAACTTCGGGATACCATTGCCTTGGAGCTTCTTTTAGGCCATATAATCTCTTCTTCTACCCTCGTGCATACCAAATTTTCCTTCCTTTGACCTCATACCGTGGTTGTTGCATATAAATCTTCTTCCTCCAAATCCCCATGGAGAAAAGTTGTTCTTACATCTAATTGTTCAAGATGCAAATCTTCTACTACTACAAGACTTAAAATAGTCCTAATTGAAGTCATTTTAACAATAGGAGAAAATATTTCATCGCAAATCTATACCTCTTTTTGTGCAAACCCCTTTACAAATAACAATTCTAGCCTTGTACCTCTTTTTCTCCTCCATCTTCTTTCCTTCAACTTGTAAACCCATTTATTATGTAATGCTCTTTTTCCTCCAGAGGGCAACTGGAACCAAGTCCCAAGTCTCAATATTTTCTAAGAATCCATTTCCTCTTTTTCATGCCTTAATGACTTCTTTTTGGTGTCTACCGATACCTTCTTTTTCATAACATTCTCGTTCACCATAATCACCAACAATAAAATAATATAATGAAGGAGAGTATCGCCTGTGTAAGTATACTTAACTTCTGGTAGATCTTCACACTTGGTGTGTTTGAGGTACCTCACGCCTCATTGTACATTTTGATTTTCGTGTTCCTTTGGAATTTCTTTTTTTTTTTTTTTTTTTTTTTTTTTTTTTTTTTATTTTTCCTGTTTCTTTCCATGTAATCGATCTTTGTACATGACCTTTTCATTGAATATGACATCTCTACTCCTAATGATTTTGTTATTTTCATAATCCCATAAGCTTATAACCAAAATTAACACCATATCCAATAAAAGGTACACTTCTTGGATTTTGCCTCAAGCTGTTTCTATTTTGTTTATCAATATGGACAAATGCTTCACAACCGTAAAGTTTTCAAAAAGAATAGTTTACCTTTTTTCCGCCCATTCTCCTCCGGGAATTCTCCTACCATCCAAATAGCCAGAAGGTCCTCTCGCTTTATTAAGTAAATAGCAGATCTATATCATCTACCCAAAATCAGGCAACCAACATTCAATCTCATAGTCCTTGCACGCCCATGATTGTCATGTTCATCCTTTCTCGACACACCATTTTCCTTTGGTGTTCGTGGAACTGTCTCTCTATGAATCACATGGTATGAACAAGAATCATCAAACTCCTGATGTAGTATTCACTTCCATTATCTAATCCTCGAGACACTTCAAACTTTTTTCATGTCTCATTCTCAACTAAAGCTTTCCCCATTTCTTAAAAAGTATCAAAACATCAGATTTTTGTCGTAATGCAATAAACCCAAGTTTTTTCTAGTTGCATCATCACTGTGCTAACATAATAATGAGAGCCACCAAGAGATGATACCCGAAGTTGGTCCCCGTATCTATATGCACAAGCTCTAACCTTTCATTCTTTCTTTTCTTTTCCTCGACTCGAATCTGACCCTCTTTTGTTTCCATAAACACAATGCTCATAGAAGTCCAAATCAATTGTTTAAGATCCGCAGCACTTCTTTTGTGAAGTATATGCATACCTTCTCACTCATGTGTCCAAAATTATGATGCCACAGTTGTTGTATCCACTGTAGAAGCTAAAGATATAGAAGAGCCGATAATGTAAGACATAAATACAATGTACCTACCTTCTCCTTTTTCTATCACCAATAATCATTTAGTGACCTTTCACCATCTCAGAATATGGATATTCAACCTTCACTTGCCAGTTGCCCTTTTGAAATTAGATTTTCCTTAAATCTGGAATATGTCTTACCTCTTTCTAACAACCATTGGTTTCCATTGCTTTGCTTTATTTCAGCCTCTCCATTCCAACAATTTTCATGGTGCATCATCACCCAAACTAACTTGTCCAAAAATCACTTTGAACATAATCTAGAAAATGTTTCCTATGGGGTGTGGCATGAAATGAAGCCCCTCGAATCTACTACCCAAGACTCAAAATATTGAGTCTACGGGAAGAATCAAAGCATCTTGTAACACATCACCATTACATTTGCTTCCCTGATTTCTCTCTTGCTGTCCAACTCTTGCTTCTTTTGGAGCTCTGTAGTCTTTCTTCGATGTCCTTTCTTCCCCTACTAATCCCACCACTCTATCTTTCCAAGTCCTGGATTTGATCTTCCCTTCCTAGAATTCCCATGGTTCCCCGAGCCCCTTCCTCTATCATTTTGTCTTCCCCCTATATTCTCTGTGTTCAACACATTACCCGATGTCTCACTGCTTTTCTCCGTCGCATTTCCTCACTAAGGATAACACCAACAAACATCATCAATGAAATGATTTTGAACCAGAGATAGAGTTATTTAAAGCCATGACCAAAGCCATTCCAGCTTTCTAGCAATGAGCACAAGATTAGAAGAGCTCCGCCCTAACCTCATCATCAAAGTCCACTTTTACAGAACTTAGTTGATTAGTAACCGTATTAAATTCATTTAAATGATCTACAACATACCCACCTTCCGACATCTTCATATTAAATAATCTCTTCATTAGAAATACCTTATTGGATGCCAAGGGTTTTTCATACAATTTGGCCAATGCGTCCATCAAACCCTTCGTTGTCTTTTCTTTCGAGATATTGAAAGCCACCGACGCATCCAGGCTCAGTCGTATCGTTCCTAGAGCCTTTCTGTCAAGAATCTCCCATTCTTCGTCCTTCATGGTCATCGGCTTCTTTGCTACTCCGCTCAATGGTAGGAATAGATCCTTCTAATATAAATAATCTTCCATCTGCATCTTCCATAACTGGTAGTTTTGGTCGTTAAATTTCTCGACCCTAAACTTTCCATCTTCCGACATTGCTCCCACTCAAACCAGGAACCCTCTTTTCCTGCGAGTTACCTTACGCTCTGATACCAGTTGTTAGAAAAATAGGACTGCGGAGCAATAAAATAAAACAAATGCGGAAATAAAACACAGAAGATACGCAATACAAGAGAGACACAGATTTACATGGTTCACCCAGTGTGGGCTACGTCCACTAGAGAAATTACCAGGTCCTTTCTTTATTATTATCCAGCAAAATGAAGGGATACAACCTACAGCAAAACCTGTTGTAACTTCATCTTCTTTCTCTCACAGTCTCCTCTCTCAGAATACAATACTTGTCAACCTACATAGCCGCAATACATTTCCCTCATAAAAGAGGGTTGCCTTCTAGGGCAAAAAACCCTAACATAATCTTTATTGTTAGATCTGCGACCTTATAATGAACAGTCCAGATTTACAATGAAATTACAATATACTTTTACAAGGCAATTTTTGCTTCGGGGGCTTCGCCCCCGAACCCCTGTTGGGGGCCCGCTTGCCCCCAGACCCCGCAGAGGGGGTACCCCCCCTCTGCACTCCCTCGTGTGGAAGAGTGTACATACTTCTGGGGTGTAAATACTTCATGGGATATAAATATGGCTGAAAGTAAAAGACCTCTAAATCAGGAAGATAATCAGGCTCCACAACCAACATCATAGATGGATAGTACTCGTTGTGTCATTTCCAATGATATGTGGAATTGATCCGAATTTAGGAGTGGAACGAACTGATTACAGATTGAATACAAAAAACACAGAGATATGAAGAATAACACAGATATCCAGTGAACAATATCTTTTATTAAATAAATGAAATAGGTTGAAACTGTAGAACTGAAACACTTGATCGAATGGTGGTAGCTATCTCTGAGAAGAGATGTGGCTGCTACGTGCATCCATATGAGTAGAATGAATACAATGAAGCTCTAGAGGCCTTTTCAATATTACTCATAATTTCCAAAATCCTAGACATCCAAAAACCTAAAACTAGAAGGTGAAACGCCAAAAGTCATGTGGGACCCTATGGGTAAGTTGGTACCTCAACTTCTCGGGGTCGTAACTTTTGCATACGACCTTTGTTTTAAGCATGCGATAGCCCATTGGAAAGGAGTTTCAGAGAACTACACATTATGCCATCAAACTCTAACTCCATCTACAATTTGAATGTGTCGATACAAAAAACAATGTGTAGGGCCCTAAAACGACCCTGGAAGTACAACAATATGTGTTGACATGAAAACATAAAAAATAAGCCAATTGGATTAGGCAAGAGGCCACCAGTATCCACCTAGAGGATGTGTAGGGATTAAGACAGCCCCAGAAGTGTAGAACCCATAATTACAAAGAAGTACAGGAGAACATGTTGAACAAAAATGGACAAGAGGAGCCAGCTGGAATAGGTGGGTGGCCACCAATATCCACTTGGATCAATCCTCCCCCATTAGGAAGAAATGGTATCCATTTCTTTCAGTTCCCCCATCAGGTGAAGAAACTTATGTTGGATTTGGCCCCGGGTGAGCCACTTGCCTTGGTGTAGGAGTTTCCCTGCCTTGACAACCCGATAAAGTTGGATCCTCTGCTGGCGAGTGCCCTTGACCTATGTGTCCAGTATTTGATCAGTCGATGCTTGTCCCATGCAGTCAGGGTTGAGATTTTTTGGTGTCACTTGTTCTATGATATCTAAGGTGTCCAATAATGGTGGAAAATATGTTTGAAGGAGGTCCACACTGAACATTGGGTGCAGGCCAAGGAAGGGTGTAGTGTTGAGCTCAAAGTCATTGCTACCCACAGCCTTGGTGATAGTGTAAGGACCATAGCGAAGTGGGTGAAGATTCTGATGGGGCCCCATGAGACACTCCTTCTAAAAATGTAACCAGACTTTGTCACCATTCTGAAATGGGTGCAGTACCCTATGTTGATCATGGCGTTGCTTGTACTTGGCATTGGATTTCTGCATAATCTCTTAGACCTCTTGGCGGATGTGTTGAATCTACTCAATGATTATGGTGTCTTTGGTGGTCTCAGAATGAACATGGGAAGAGTCTATCTGTGTGGTGGCAAGAGGTAGTGCAACATCCATGGGACCCAAAGCTTTGAATCCCAGCCCCACCTGAAATGGGTTATGGTCGATGGAGCTATGGGGAACCTTGTTGTAACTATGTTGAACATAGGAGAGACTCTCATCCCATGTACATCTATGTTTAGATTTGTACATATGCAAGATGTGCACAATCATTTGATTGAAAACCTTTGTTTGGTCGTCTGTTTGGGGGTGGAAAGAAGTGGATTTAGTGAGCTTGGTGTCCAACAGTGACCAGAGAATCGACCAAAATGTGTTGAGGAACCTGTTGTCCCAGTTGGAGATGATGGTATGTGGTATCCCAAAATGGACCCACACTCGTTTGAAGAAGATCTTCGCAATATATGTCGTTGTGATAGTCTTCTTGTAGGTTGTGACGATGGCCATCTTCGAAAACCGATCAATGACCACAAATATGCAGTCATTTCCTTGATTGGTGGATGGAAGGCCAGACATGTAATCCATTGAGACGGATTCTCAAGGCTTCTCGAGAGTAGGAAGTGGGGTGTATAAGCCTTGCTTCTTGATGGTTGGCTTGGCAATGGCACAGGCAATGCAAGATCTTATATACTTTCTGACGTCCTGTTGAAGTTTTGCCCAATAAAAATGTTTTTTAAGAATGACCATTGTTTTCTCCACGCCAAAATGTCCTGCCATCTGACTATAGTGGGATTCCCATATCAGCTTCACACGCTCACTTGTCGGAACACAAAGATGGCCCAGATGGCATAATAGTTCATCCTGAATGTGAAAATTAGTGACAGTTGCACCTGTACCTAAGAGTTGATATGTGGTGGCAAAGTCTGGATCTTGCTTATAAAGTTGGGGCCACTCAAATGCCTCATGTCCCCAGCAATGGAGCACAGTGGTGAGTGCATCCATAGGAGGTTGATTTAGACATTTAGTGACATGATTTGAGATCCTTGTAGTATACTTGATGTTGATATGGAATTGTTGCAGGTAGGTGGACCACTTCTGATGGCAATCGTTCTGCAATTTCCCATGTGTTTGTATGAAGTGCAGAGGCTTGTGATCAGTGTGGATGATCGTCTCCTTTCCCAAAATGTAATGTTTCCATTGACGACAGACTTGTACAATGGAATACATTTCCTTTTCATAGGTGGGGTATTTTCGGACAGTATCTGAGAGTGTCTCACTATGGTATGCCACCAGATGGCCATGTTGAGTGAGAACTATGCCTATAGCATAGTCAGATGCATCAGTCTCAATCTTGAATGGTTGTTGCAGATCAGGCAAGGATAGTACTGGAGTTAAGCACAAGAGATGCTTTAGATCTTTAAATACCCATTGTTGTTCCTTCCCTCACACAAACATTTCCCTTCCATCGCCCTTGGTAACCTAGCTGAGGGCCCATGCAATATGGGAGAATCCCAACACGAACCGTCGGTAGAATTTGGCCAGTCCCAAGAATATTCGAAGCTCAGTTAGTGTGGTCAGGGCTATCCAATCATGGATGACTTGGATATTATCTGGATCAACATGTACTCCATGCTCATCAATGATCTAGCCCAAGTATTGGACCATGTTCAAGCTAAAAGAGCATTTTTCCAAGTTGGCATATAGCTTGTGTTGCCACAGAGTGCTCAAAACCTGTTGAATATGTCGCATGTGCTCCTCCCAAGTTCTGTTGAAGATGAGGATGTCATCCAAATATACCACCACAAAGGAGTTGGCGAAGGGTTGCAATACATCATCCATCAACCTCATGAAATTGGTTGGTGCATTTGTTAAGCCAAAGGGCATGACCAGCCATTCAAAGAGATCTTATTTAGATTTGAAGGTTGTCTTCCATACATTAGTTGGTTCGATGGGAACCTAGTGGTAGACAGACTTTAGGTCAATCTTGCTGAAGAAATTTTCCACCTTGATCTGGTCAAGAAGGTCATCAATCCTGGGAATTGGGTATCAATTCCTGACTGCAATTTTGTTTAAGGCTCTGTAATCAATGCAGAGTCGCCAAGTCCTGTCCTTCTTCTGCACCAGTACAATTAGGCTTCTGCAAGGGGAGGAGTTGGATCTGACGTGCCCCTTTTGAAGAAGCTCTTGGATCTTACGCCTGATTTTGTCATTTTCCATTAGCGAGCAATGATATATTGGTCCATTAGGTAGATGTGCACCGGGATTCAAATCAATTGGATGTTTGACTTGGCAATGCGTCGATACCCCGGAGGGTGAGGAGAAGATGTCTATATATTCTTCCACGATCTCGTCCACTTGCTTATGTTGTAAAGAGAGGCTTTGTGTAGAGGCCACGAATGTGGAAACGACCTTCTGCTTGCTGTGAGCACGAATCACAAAGAAGATGAACTTCCTGGTCTATGAAATGACCTTACTGCATTGCTTAGTAGAGATTAAAGGAATAGCGGTAGGCGGCGCTACCTCTGGTATCTCGTACAATTGTCTACCCAAAGTAATAATAACACTATGGGGTCTAGACTCATACACAACATGACGCTTCCACAAATATGGTTGTCCTAAAAGAACATCACAAACTTCTTCAAGGGGAGAAATATCACACAATACCTCATCTTTGAAAGGCTTTATGTCGTAAGGTAGATGACACTGTTGGTTGACATGGAGATCTCTTCCTTGGTGAAGCCAACTGATGGTGTAGGCTTGCGGGTGTAGTGTCATTGGTAGGTCCAGTTGCTTGATGACCTTCGTTGAGATCAGTTTCTTATGACTGCTGCTATCGACAATGAAATGAAGCAGAGCCCCCTTTACCCACATATGTGAGTGAAAGACGCATTCCCCTTCCTCTGGATCTTCTGGTTCGCTTGGCCAAATTTTGGTGGTAGCGATAGTGGCACTGGGTTCAACATCAATAATATGCTTCCCTTCTTTGGGATTTGATTCGAAATCAGAATTGACCTCTGTTTCAGAAGCCTTCAACTCGGCCACATGTGATTTCTTAGAGCAGCATTCTTCAGTGTTGTTCCAAGGGATTTTATGGTACTCACACCATTTTCTCGTGTCCTTCTTCATCTTCTCATTGCCCTTCTTGTGTTGTGGCTTAGACTGGTTGTTTTGAGAGTGGCCATCTTGGATCGGTCCTTTGCTATGTGGTTTGGGGCCACCTTTTCCCTGCTTTGGCTATGAGGAGTTTGCATATCCAAACTCTCACCTCTTCTGCTTAAATTTTTGCTCGATCTTGACAGCATATCTATAAGTCGTGCCCAATGAAGCAATGTCTAGAAACTCCATTTCTGTTTGAATGTATCTATGCAAATAGTTGTGGTATTTGAGCACCAAATGACGCTCAGATTCTTTGATACCTAGTTTTGTGCGTAGGGTATGGAAAATATTGGTGAAATCTGGTACTGTCTGGTCCCTTTCTTGACACAGGGTGGTCCATCTAGTATATTGGTCCTCGTAGCTTCCAACCGGGTAGTATTGTTCTTTAATGGCATCCTGGAAGGAATCCCATGTAGGGGCCACCACATATATTGCATATTCCTCTACGACCCTTTGCTCAGATTAAGTATCCCACCAGTCCTTAACATGGGGGACTGCCTTGAGGAGTGCAAAATTAATATTTTCCCTATCGAAAAAATTGTGGACTGAAAAATACCCTTCGAGCATATTTAACCATTTATCTACAACATATGCATCTATTAGTCCTTCAAATTATGGAATATCAAAATTTACATGTACCTTGAAGGGGGTTGTATGGCCGCTTGATGAAGATGGTTCTTCTATGGGCAACTCTCGAAGGATCTGCACAAAGTTGTCCATGATTTCATTCCTTTGTCAGGCGAGGGCTTCCTCGAGCAACATTTTAATAGGATCTCCTGCTCCATCATATTTCTTTTCATTCCCCATGGGTTTTTGTTGGGCTCGACATGATCGATCTTGCAACAGCTCGATTGGTTTGAGTCCCAACTTCTTGTACCTAGATATTGTCGAGGACATGCATGAAGATAAATAAATAAAGAGCAAATCCCTCTAATACCATTGATCTGGATTTAGGAGCAGAAAGAACTTATTACAGACTGAATACAATAAACACAGAGATATGAAGAATAACACAGATATAAAATGAACAATATCTTCTATTAAATAAATGAAATAGGCTAAAACTGTAAAACTGCAGAACTGAAACACTTGCTCGAATGGTGGTAGCTATCTCTGAGAAGAGATGTGGCTGCTACATGCATCCGTCTGAGAAGAATGAATACAATGAGTCTCTAGAGGCCTTTTTGATATTACTCATGAATTCCAAAACCCTAGACATCCAAAAACCCAACCCTAGAAGGTGAAACGCCAAAATTCATGTGGGCCCCTATGGGTAAGTTGGTACCTCAACTTCCCGGGGTCGTAAATTTTGCATACGACCTCCGTTTTAGGCGCGTGATAGCTCGTTGGAAAGGTATTTCAGACAACTACACGGTCTAACATCAAATTCTAACTCCATCTACATTTTGACTATGGTGAGACAAAAAAACAATGTTTAGGGCCCCAAAATGGCCCTAGAAGTACAGCAAGATGTGCTAACATGAAAACATACAAAATAATCTAGTTGGATTAGCAGAGAGGCCACCAGTATCGACCTGGATGATGTGTAGGCCTTCAGAAATCCCCAGAAGTGTAGAACCCACAATTACAAATAAGTACAGAAGAACATGTTGAACAAAAACGGACAAGAGAAGACAGTTGGAATAGGTGGGTGGCCACCAATATCTATTTGGATCGAGAATGCCACGTAGTTCATCATGGTTTGGGATATATGACTTTGTGAAGTTGTAAGCCCCGAAGAAGTGGTCAAGAAACCCCTAGTTGGTTACAAGTCCTTAATGAAAGGGTAAATTTGTTGTAACAAGAAAACCCTAGAAGCCCTAGTTTAAGGAGAGGAGTTACCTAGCACAAGTATAAATACACCTTAAGGAGTCATTCACAAGTACACTCACACACTTACTCATTGCTTATATTTCTTGTGATCTAGTGATATTTTTGTTAAGGTTGTAGCATCATTTTCTAAGGTAGCAAAGGAAGGTCGAATGTGAGAGTTTCAAAGTTGCAACAAACCCTAGTTTCTGAGGTATACACGGGTTGCAGGTCAGAAAGAGAGTGTATGTACGCGAGGTATAGTGGAGAAAATCATGTATGTATGTGGGCAATAGAAGATAAATTTGTGTATCTATAAAAAGTCTCATGAATGATTGAGTAAATGTTGGTACCAAGTCCCTGAAGTTTGAAGGAAGTCTACAAGTCAACATTTCATAGTTTCAGGTTAGCTACAGAGGTATTGGTATGGTTATATACTTGTTTTGATGGTTACTCTTGATTATGATATGGTGTATGTTTGAGGCATACTTGGTATGGTTGGATTGGTATTTGATTATGGTATATCTTGGTTGCTTGGATAAGTGAGGAGCACTCTTATATATGGTTCAACATATGATATGGTTCTTATAGTTCATATATTTGAGTTGATTGTACATTCTTGAGGCATAATCATGTTGTATGGTGGCATATGCATGAGAGACATGCATTGGTTCCTTGAGATAATACATTGATGATATAGTACAGCTTTGCATATGGTTGATGGTATGGTACATGGTACAAATGATTGATGCTCTAGTTCATGATTCACTATTTTTTATTGATGTATCTTTGGTTCATGATTGATGCATGAGATAGTATGTACGTTGGTATACAGCTGATGCACGGTATGGTATATGTGTTAGTTGATTGATGAGAAAATACAAGTTGATGAGACAATGAAAGGGATAGAGACAATGGAAGAGACATAGTGGTAGTGATAGTGGCAGAGTTTATGACAGTGATAGTTGGTCTACACTTATATTTCAGGGCGACAAAATGGGGAAAGGAAAGGGGGTTGTAGATTCCTTCTGGTTGGTACTGGAGAACACAGGGAGTTGGATCTTCCTTCAGGTTGGAGCTTGAGAATCAGGGGCTTGTAGCCTCCTTCTGGTTGGAGCCAGAGAATTCAAGGAGTTATATATTCCTTCAAGTTGTAGCCTAAGAATAGGGGGGTTGGAGCCTCCTTCCAGTTGTAGCTGGAGAATCAGGAAGTTGATGCTTCCAATGAACATATTATTTTGATATATAAGAAAATTCTTCCATGGTTTTCTCCCATTTGGGTTTCCACATAAATTATGGTGTATTGTGTATCTATTGTGATGTGATGTTGTTTATGATTATATTGTTGATGATATATTGAATGCTAATGATAAAATGTTGAATATTGTTGAAGAATATAGTATGGTTAAAAGTACTAAAATTGCTCATTACTGATTCACCCCCCCTCTTAGTAATCCAACAATTGGTATCAGAGCAGGTCCTTCAAGAAGCAGTCTAACCACTAGAAGGAGATCATGGATTATGCTAAGATTGGGGTACCACAATTTGATGGAGAGAACTATGCATTCTAGAGCAGAAGAATGAAGACGTATATACAAGCACAAGGATTCTATGTTTGTGATCAATAGTAGATGGATACAAAGCACCAACCACTCCCCCGATGGACAGAGATGGAAATAAACATGAAGAAACCGATTCAAGGGATAGAAATGTTATCGATAATGGTTTGACTCTATCAATACATACCAATATTATGCATCATGATTCCAAAAAATAAATGTGGGACAAACTGAAGACTATCTACGAAGGAGATCAGAAATTAAGGGAAGCTAAACTTCAAATTTTTAGAGCCAAGTTCGAACAATTGAAGATGAATGAAGATGAAAACATAGCATCCTACTTTCTACGAGTCTATGAAATAGTAAACAGTATCAAAGGTTTGGGAGATGATATAAAGGAACATGTCATTGTTAAAAAGGAATTAAGATCTCTACCAATGAGATTTGATTCAAAAAATCCAGCTCTATAAGAAAGAGTGGACCTAGCTACAATGACCATGGATGAGTTGCATGGGATACTCACAGCTTATGATATGAGGAAAGAGCAAGACAATCCAATCATGAAGGAAGCAACATTCAAGGCATCCAAGAAGACAAATAAGAAAGATAAACAAAAACCAAAGTCAAACTATAGTTGCAACAATGATTCAGAGGAAGATGAAGAGGTGGCCAACTTTGTCATAAGGTTGAAAAGAGGAACCGACAAATACAAAGGTATGCTTCCATTGAAATGTTTTAATTGTGATTGTGTTGGTCATTTTGATAATAAATGTCCCTATAAGAAAAAGAAAGGTAATGAACAAGATGGCTCTAAAAAGAAAAATTAAATCCAAAAGGGTAGAAGAAACAAAAATATTTTTTTTTAAGAAAAGTCTCAGCACCAAGGAAGATAGTTCCTCATCAGACGAAGATGAAGTTAGTGATAGTGATACAAAGAGGGTACTATTCATGGAAATAGAAGACTCTGATGAAGAAGGCTTCGAATAAGAATGTGAAGAGATGGAAGTCAATTACAGGGACGAATTGATGTGTGCCATAGAATCTCTAATGAAGGAAAAGAAGAAAAACAAGTCACTCCAAACATAAAAATAAGAAAGAAGAATCTCATAACTCCAAAGAAGTCGAGCAGATGATCACAAAGCTAAATATCCAAGTAGAAGAAGACAAGAAGATTGAAGAAGCACTCAGAGGACAATTAGATGAAAAAGACAAGATCACTTAAGGGTTAGAAGCATAGATAGTAACTCTAAGAAAAGATCTTTAGAATAAGGACATGTAGCAAAACAACATCTGAATATTGGATAATATCATTAACAGTCAAATACCTTACTATGACAGATCTGGATTAGGATACAATCAGACATAGACAGAGAAAGGTTCAAGCACCAAAACGACGGAGCAAGAAGTAGAACTAAGAAGTTATGCAAAAGTCGTTAGAGTTCCTTCCAAGAAAGAAGAAGACAAGAAGACTCAAGAGGAAGATTACAGAGACATTGCACCACCTAGAATATTCAGAAATCAATATCAACAACAGTTAGCTATAAAAAGACTTCAAGAAGAAGAAGGATTCAGAAGAGATGCACCATTCATAAGATATTCCACTCCCATGCATCAAACTATTTTTCTTGGTACATGTTATAATTTTGTGCACAAAGTTGTGAATTGTAGAGCCATTACCAAGAACAAAAGCAACGATGAGGACTATACAAGAAATATTTATCCAAGAATATCTCATGAAGCACAAAATAGAAGCTACAACATATTTGGATCATTGAGTGATGTGGTATAATGATACAAGTTCAACAACTTTAGACATATGGCTAAAGATTGCAGACTCATTGTTCCTCCAAGGGAACCAAAGCAGAATATCAATAGTCACAAGAAAGAACCACAAAGGATATGGATAAGAAAGCAAGATCAATTCAACACTGAAGAATGCAATCTTTCTCTACAAGTTCAACACAAGAAACATGGATGGTATGTTGACAGTGGATGCTCAAAGCATATGACAGGTGATAAAGACAAATTTTTTACATTGAAGAAGGAAAGAGATGGATCAGTTTCTTTTAGGAATGACAACTCAACTAGAATTATTGGAAAGGGAAAAGTCAAGCTAGGAAGTAAGGATGATACGACATAAAATGTTTTATTGGTCGAAGACATGAAACACAATCTGCTAAGTGTAATTCAAATGGTTGATCAAGGACACAGACTTGTGTTTGACTCAAACAAGTGTGAGACAAGGAAAGCAAAATCAGGCAAGTTGGTGGCTACAGCTGTAAGAACTTCAAGCAACATATATGTTCTAAATGAAATAGGAAAGGAAATATGTTGCTTCGGAAAGGACGATGAAAGTTGGCTCTGATACAGAAGAATGGGTCACATAAATTTTGATAATCTTGTCAAAGTCGGCAAAAAGGAAGCAGTAAGATAAATGCATGAGATCTCAAAGCCATCAAACATTCTATGCAAGCATTGTTTGCGGGGAAAATAGACCAAGACAAAGTTCAAGTCAAAGGAGTATTCTACAACAAAAGCACTGGAGATTGTACATATTGATTTAGTTGGACCAACAAGAATGAAGGGATTGAAAGGTGAACATTATTACATGCTACTAGTTGATGACTACACAAGAATGACTGTAGTTTGCTTTCTAAATAAGAATTCAGAGGCATTTGAAAACTTCAATACATGCAAAGAGATGGTTGAAACCGAGATAGAGTTGAAAATCAAGTGTTTGAGATCAGACAATGGAGGACGATTTACATCAAAGGAATTCATGGAATTCTACAGTGAGCATGGGATAAAGAAGCAATTCTTAGTAGCTAGGACACCTTAGCAAAATGGAGTTATCGAAAGGAAGAACAAAAAAGTACAGGAAATAGCCAGAACCATGTTAATGGATTCCAAGTTAACAAATGTCTTTTGGGTACAAGCAGTATATACAGCGGTTCACATATGGAACAAAGGATGCTCAGAAATAACAATAATAAGACTCCATATGAGCTATGGAAAGGAAGAACAACAAATGTGAAGCACTTTAGAGTATTCAGAAGCAAACACTATATCAAAAGAGAAGATGGAAGAATTGGAAAATTTGATTCTCGAGTTGACAAAGGCATATTGGTTGGGTACTTAGGCAAAAGGAAAGCATACAAATGCTTCAATATAAGACTCAATAGAATAGTAGAAAGCATCAATGTGACGATTGATGAGATAGATGGATGAAAGATAAAATAAAGTAGCAAAGATTTAGTTGAACGGGATCACAAAGAATATTTGAAAGAAGAAGAAGAAATAGATGAGGAATCAGATGAAGAAGAAGAGCAGCCAGAAGCAAAGCAAGAACAACAGGATCTTCAAGTAACTCCAAAGACACCCAACAGACGAGTGTAGAAAAATCATCCATCAGAACAGATAATTGGGAATAAATATGTAGGAGTTGAAACTAGAAGAAGAATTTTCTCACCATAACAACAACATTTAGCACTACTATGGACTATTGGGCCGAGCAATTTTGAAGAAGCCAGCAAGGATGAACATTGGATAAAAGTTATGGATGAAGAGTTATATCAGATAGAGAAGAATCACACATGGGAACTGGTTCCAAGACCGAAAAAAAAAGAACGTCATTGGTACAAAATGGGTCTTCAGAAATAAGTTGAATGAGGATGGACAGGTTACCAGGAACAAAGCAAGATTGGTATGTAAAGGATATGCTCAGGTTGAAGGTATATATTTCGAAGATACATTTGCTCCAATTTCCAGAATGGAAGAATTCAGATTGATCCTAGATTATGCGTGTTTCAAAAATATTAAAGTATATGAGATGAACATGAAATCAACTTTCCTAAATGGATATCTAGAGGAAGAAGTCTACATCGAGCAGCAAGAAGGATTTCAATTGTCAGAGAAAGAAAATTGTGTTTGCAGGTTGAAGAAGGCCTTATATAGTCTCAAACAAGCCCCCAGAGCATGGTATTCAAGATTGGATAGATACTTATAGAAACAAGGGTTCAAGAAAGGAAATGCAGACAACAATGTCTACATAAAAGTAAATCAATATAGTATCCTAATAATTTAAGTTTATGTTGATGATATTATCTTCGGAAGTAGCGATGTCAAGATGAGTAAGAAATTTTCCAAAGATATGCAGAATTAATTTGAGATGTCTTTACTTGGATAATTGTATTTCTTTTTGGGTCTCCGGATATGTCAGAGTAACAAAGGTATCTTTATCTCTCAGATCAGTATATCAGAGAAATGTTGAAGAAGTTTGAAATGACAGATTGCAAACCAGTCGATACTCCTATACAGACCAGTTGCAAGTTAAGTAAGTATGATTATTCGAAGGATATGGATCAAAGACAATACAAATCGATGATTGTAATTTTACTCTATGTGATAGCTTCTAGACCATATGTGATGCAGGTAATTAGATGGGTTGTAAGGTTTCAAGCAACATCAAAGGAATCGCATGTCATGGCAGTAAAGAGGATATTTATATATCTCAAAGGTATAGAAGAGTTTGGATTATGGTATCCAAAAGGGAAGGATCCATCTATTGTCACCTACATAGATGCAGATTGGGAAAGTTGCATTGATGATAGAAGAAGTACAAGTCGAGCAAATTTCTACTTGGGTGAGTGTCTGGTATCATGGTTAAGCAAGAAACAATCATCAATAATCTTCATCTACAGTAGAAGTAGAATACATTGCAGCAATGACTTGTTGTACTCAGGTTCTTTGGATGAACCAAACCTTACAGGATATACAAGTAAAGTGTGATGAGCCCATTTCAAAACTTTGTGACAACACCAATGCCATCAGTATATCCAAGAATGCAGTGATGCATTCTAAGACGAAGCACATTCCGATCAAGTACCACTTTCTACGGGAACATGCTATAGAGAAGAACATCAAGCTAGAGTATGTCGGGACAAAATAGCAGATTGCATATATCTTCACCAAACCACTTGCAAGGGAAAATTTTGAGTATCTATGTCAAAAGCTTGGAGTAGTTTCCACCCCATAGTGATTCACACGACATCAAGCTTAATAGGACAGGGGGAGAGAAACATAAGCCTTGAAGAAGTTCAAGTAAATAACCTTTTGAATGATTTTCATATACATCGAAGAGTTACATGAGGAAGCACCATGAAGAGAAAGGTCAGTAGAGACAACAGAGGCCTATAGATAGAGAGAGCATCCCCAAGAGGAGGATTCCCCTTTGCCATTGATGTCAAAGGGGGAGAAATAGAGAAAGGAATGAAGACAAACAAAGAGATGCATGTAGACAAGGGGAAAAATGGTCACAGGGGGAGCATGGGAATAAGTATTACCATGCGTAAGTGTTTTCATCAATGCCAAAGGGGGAGATTGTTGATAGTTTGGTTGTCATTGATGTCAACCCTTGAAGAAGCTTCGACGGTGTGGTTTTGGTACCCGAAGTTGAATGAGGAACATGGACATGAAGGACAGAGTAAATGAAGGCAAGACCCTCATAGATGGATAGTACTCCTCGTACCATTTTTTATGATATGTGGAATGCCATGTAGTTCCTCACAGTTAGGGAGATATAACTTTGTGAAGTTGTAAGCCCCGAAGAAGTGGTCAATAAGCTCTTAGTTGGTTACAAGTCCTTAATGAAAGGGTAAAGTTGTTGTAACAAGAAAACCCTATAAGCCCTAATTTAAGGAGAGGACATACCTAGCACAAGTATAAATACACCTCCAGGAGTCATTCACAAGTACACGCACACACTTATTCATTGCTTATATTTCTTGTGATCTAGTGATCTTTTTGTTAAGGTTGTAGCGTCATTTTATGAGGTAGCAAAGGAAGGTCGAAGGCAAAAATTTGAGAGTTGCAACAAACCCTAGTTTATGAGGTATACATAGGTTGGAGGTCAGAAAGGGAGCGTATGTACATGGGATACAATGGAGAAAAGTGTGTATATATGCAGGAAATAGAAGAGAAAGTTGAGTATCTGTAAAAAGGCTCATGAATGATTGAGTGAATATTTGTACCAGGTCCCTGAAGTATGAAGGAATTCTACAGCTCAATATCTCAGATTTTTAGGTCAGCTACAGAGGTATTGGTATGGTTATATACTTGTTTTGATGGTTACTCTTCATCATAATATGGTGTATGTTTGAGGCATACTTGGTATGGTTGGTTTGGTATTTGGATATGGTATATCTTGGTTGTTTGGTTGAGTGAGGAGCACTCTTATATATGGTTCAACATATGATATAGTTCTTATATTTCATATCTTTAAGTTGATTGTACATGCTTGAGGCATATTCATGTTGTATGGTGGCATATGCATGCGAGACATGCATTGGTTCCTTGAGCTACTACATTGATGATGTAGTACATATTTGCATATGGTTGATGGTATGGTATATGGTACAGATGATTGATGCTCTAGTTCATGATTCACTATTCCTTATTGATGTATCTTTGGTTCATGATTGATGCATGAGATAGTATATATGGTTGTATACAGTTGATTCATGGTATGGTACAGATGTTAGTTTATTGATGAGAAAATACAAGTTGATGAGACAGTAATAGTGAAAAAGATAGAGTGATAGAGACAGTGGAAGAGACACAGTGGTGGTGATAGTGGAAGTGACAGTGGCAGAGTTTGTGATAGTCACAGTTGGTCTACACTTATATTTCAAGGCGACAAGACGGGGCAAGGAAAGTGGGTTGTATCCTCCTCCTTCCGGTTGGTGTCGGAGAACACAAGGAGTTGGAGATTCCTTCAGGTTGGAGCCTAAGAATCAAGGGGTTGTAGCCCCCTTCTGGTAGGAGCCATAGAATTCAGGGAGTTGGAACTTCCTTCAGGTTGCAGCCTAAGAATAGGGGGTTGGAGCCCCCTTCCAGTTGTAGCTGGAGAATCAGGAAGTTGGTGCTTCCAATGAATGTATTCTTTTAATATATAAAAAAAAACGTTATGTGGTTTTCGCCCATTTAGGTTTCCACGTGAATTATGGTGTACTATGTATCTATTGTGATGTGATGTTGTTTATGATTATACTGTTGATGATATATTGAATGATAATGATAAAGTGTTGAATATTGTTGAAGAATATATTGTGGTTAAAAGTACTAAAATTGCTCGTCATTGATTCACCCCCCCTCTTAGTAATCCAACAGATTATGAACATGGATTATGTGTGGAGCTTCTTTGATGGAGCATTCTGTTGACGTGCGAAAATGACCGCTCATCAACTAAAAGAGCGAGTTCGGTCTGGGGTTGTCTAATTAACCCAAGTTGTTTGGATTGACTCACTCTGATGAGTTTAACGGCTCTGTTGGCCAATCTAAAATCCTAAAAGAAACAAATAAATAAAACAAAGAAAGAAAATAACTCACTAATTACTAATTACTAATATATATATATATAGCTTATTTAAATAATATTTATATGATAGGTTTGTTTATCTAATTTATATATACAAGATATACAAATTATGAGTTTTAATCAGAACTCATAAAAAATCAAATGTAAAAATGGTTCTTTTGATGAAAGTAGATAAAGAGAGCAAAAAGTACTATTTCTATTTGGTTTGTTTTTAATATATATGCATCTGTAAGATCAAATATCAAACTACTATTTAAACAGAAAAATGTAGACAGTGAAAATTATACTACATATAAGAATTTTAATAATAAACAAGCATATAAAAAGGAACAGACTAACCTATTAATCACTTGAAGAGTACACATCCAACTATTTGTATAAATCGTACATCAGTCCATCCACGAGATAAATTTGTTGTGCATCTTCATACTGTTTGGAATAAACGCCAAAGTGTGCATTGACTGGTGTATTTAATTGATAAAACGATAGGACGCAAGATAATAACTGTGATATAATAGACTGCAAGTAATAACGCATAAGATAAATTCGACAGTTACAGCTTGCATTTAATCAGTCAACAAGTTTAAGGTAAACCTTATAATACGAATTGAATGATCATTCACTATTTTTATACAACTGAAGCATAAAATTGTGAACTGTGAGAGAAAAAACTGTCTTGACGACATAATAATCTGTGAAGACGAAATCTATCGACAGTCATCAAATGATCAAGATAAACAAATTATAGACAACAACAACATTTACAAACAGCTAAGGCATAAATGTAAACATATGTTATGTCCAAATTCGAGTATAAGCTTGTTCACAACTAGCCCCAGGCCAAGATGATGTAATTACAAAAATAATGGGTTTTTAAAGCCTTCAGAAAGGTAATTGTTTCCTCTTCTGAGATCAGATATTGATTACAAAAATAAAAGGGGGATACAACCACCCAGATTAGACTAAATCCTCTAAAGCTAACAAAAGTTTATTTATGTTCATACAAAATGTATCAGAGACATGACTAGCAAGTCTCAAAGATCCCTCGGATTAATTAGTAACCATGAACTCCTGAATATCCTGAAAGGAAAAGGAAAAATAGAAAGATTTAGATACATATTCAACCATTAATTTGCAAATTTTGAATTAACATAACTGGCTACAGAATCTACTGATTTTGTAGCTAGTTATTTTAGTAAATGAAATCCAATTTATTGTAAGAATAAAGCAATCTAGTTTTAACAAATAATCCTATTTTAATATAAAAGGATCATCCCTCCAACTGTAAGATCAAATTGTATCAGACAATCTTGGAATTTACTATAGCTGTTGCAGCCTCAACATTTTTAAATATTACATTGCCTGTAGTCTTCATACATTTCTCTTTTCCTTGAATGACAGACTCGAGCCTATGGTTTTTGTTGGTTAAGGCACCAATCTGATCAGTGAGAGCTTTAACCCGTGACTGTAGGATGGGTATGTCGGTGTAGTATCTATCAATCTAGGATAGGAAAACTTCACACTTCGACTGTGCGACGGTCCCTTGGGAATAATCACAATTGTGAACTGGGGAATTTCCAACATGGACTGTAGACTTATTGCCCATTTTGATACCAGGAAACCCTTCGATATGTTTCAGACAAGGTGGTAAGTTATCGACGAAGTTATAAGGCTGATCGAGGGGTGGTTGAGATGAAAGAGGGTCTTCCTCAGTGAGAAACCTGTCAATTTTTGAATCCGAACACTCATGGATCTCGATCATTTTGATCGAGCTCGCATGAGAGTTCGACTTCTTTTGAATCTTTCTTGAGATTAACCTCCCATCTCTCTTGTTTTTAAAATTTAAATCAGGATGGCCTTTAGATATCTCACCTGTAGGTTTCTTTAAATTTTTAACAGAGTCATTAGGGTGTATAACTTGCTCACGGGCCTGATCAATAACCTTTGGATCGAGAAAGGGTTTGTTGTAGGAGGACAAGACACAAGCTTGAGTAGGTGAGAGGGGCACTGTAGGGTAGACAAGGGTTTCTTCAACCACGAGTTTGTCGACCTCCTCCATATCAGGGTTACCATAACCATTTCTGGTTATGAATGAACCCCAATTGTCATTCTGCAACTC
This sequence comes from Picea sitchensis, assembly GCA_010110895.2. Lineage (NCBI taxonomy): Eukaryota > Viridiplantae > Streptophyta > Pinopsida > Pinales > Pinaceae > Picea > Picea sitchensis. The sequence goes on from SNQJ01S0000425.1 coordinate 138,017, forward strand.
TAATTGATGCGCAAGTAAAAAAATTATTAAGCCGTGATGGAAGAGGCTTGATTCTGATCGTTGCTTTCTATACCTTTTGCCCATTTTGTAAAGGCTCCTCAATAAATAATATGGCATATTTAAAGGAAACCCCATGAAAATCATGAGCAGACACAGATGATAAAGAAACACAAGACCAAAACGTCCTTCACAGGTGACAAACTGTTTCAACATAGAAAGTAGGCCGTGCGATCAAGCTTTCAATAAGGAGATAGGCATACCTTTGTCACATCCTTTTATCTTCCAAGATGTAAAGAGAATACTCCAAGGAACTTCTTCCACCTTTGCATTTTTGAACCACCTTTGACCGCTCACAAGGAGTCATGTATCTTGGCTCAAGAAATCCTCTGTAACCTTGAGTTGAACATCACCCACCTTAGCTCTACACCCATCGAAGGAGAGAGCGAATTCCTGAGCAGTTTGTAGATTGAAACCCTGGAATTTTCTAAGGAAAACGAGCCAACCATTACTCTCAAGATCCTCTTGAGCATCGTCATATAATAGCAAAGTTTGAATGCCATTAGGTTCGACTCTAACAACAGGAGCCATACTGAATGAAAGGGTAATCAATCAAACACAGTGATTAGGGAGGGTTTGTGAGAACAGACCAGAGCCATACCCCGAGCCCGAGAAACACCAACAGTGAACGGTGTATGAGCAGAAAACTCATAACGATAAGATGGGCGTTAATTGAAATGCATGCAAAGAGGTTTTGCAAAGCCCAAGACCAGTCTTGGAAATGATGGCTGATTGCAAATCCTATTGCCACCTTTCATAAAGTACAAGACAGGACCAAAGCATTAAAAAGGAAATAAGTGCAAGACATAGTAGGTTCAATCATATGGTTTGGGAGGTTGAAAATCGAAAATCAAAAAACCTAGTAATGAGGAAACATATAACCAAGAATCAAACAAGAAAAACCATACCAATGCTCAAATCAAAAAGGTCATTTGTTGATATAACTATAGATCCCTAAGCATGCTTGGTGTTCAAGGAATCGAAACAAAGAGAATAGTTCTTCATGGCAAGGAACAAAGCTTCATTAATAAACTGTAGAAACAATTTTCCTTTCAAAAAATTTCAAACAGAATGGTAATATAGTCGTAAGTTTTCATGCTTTCAGTCATGAACGAAGCATAAAAATAAAAACAATAGGGAAAAGCGACAACTTACAATCATCATTTCGAAAATTACTCATGAAGAATAATAAAAATATATTACCCCAGTTAGGCAGCTATACAGATCATTTAATTGATATAAAAAGTTAAAAAATATGTTAGGCTGCCAACAATGGCGACATGTTGGGAGAAGCAGTTATCTATGTAATACGAATGAGTTCAGGTTAGAAAAATCTGAAAGACTTCAAATCGAAGAACAACCGAAAGGTTATTTGAGCATCTTTAATAATCATGACGCAGTCCAGTTTCAGATATCTTTCGTTTATAAAGGATGAAATCTGGTGACAAACTTCACAAAAGAAAGCCACGACATTTAAGTTAATGTCTCCAATACTGTTGACAGGGCCACTGCTGCCAGCAGGCATTCATAGCCTCGACAGGGATGTCAATTAACCCACTCTAACGTCTGTATCATGTCCAGGAAATTTCAAATCAGAACAAAGGACGCTTATGGCCAAAAAAACAAGATTCATACCTGAGAATTTTCTTTTACCTAACATTGCTTCACTGCCAGCGAGCCTGTTCAGTACCCCGGCGAAGTTGTCTTGGCGTCATGCATGCATTTACCCGCTGCCAGCAGACCTGTTCAGTGTCCTGACGGGTTTACAAACACTTCCCACATCTCTCTGAGAGATTATTCACATTTTGATATAGTTTTAAAAATATTCAACAGAGTGGGGTGACGCTGAAAATTCCAGTTTTTGAACACAACTTAATATTTCACAGGCCTTTAAATTTTTCTTGCTAACCTTCATCAAGATCTGAAAAATAGTTCATTAATAAAACTAATTTTCAAGAACAGGGAGACATCGTTGAGTTGTTTTCTTAAAGAGCAGGGACAGCGTAAAGAGATATTTTAAATATAATTGTGAATACTTTCAAGTGCATATTGAAACCGAGGAATCGACTTTCAAACAAAATGTCATCTTTAACTAGCCTACCATTTCGGAGAAAGAAAGCAATTGATGTTCTGACAGCCATTGACAGTTATTTCGAGATGAATTATTATGTTTTCTTTGTCTGAGCTAGACTGTAATACAGGCATGTTTGACTCAAAAGGACCGATAAACAAAAATGAAAACAAAAACAAACCAGCAAAGAAAAACCAGACAGCAAAGAAATCAAAACAGAAAAAATATGTACAAAAGGTGTATCAGAGAGTTGTCAGATGAAATACCTTTTGAGAGCTTGGCCATTCACCGGGAAGGTGTCTGGCTATCCCTCTAAATTCTGCAGGCGGAAAGAACTGGGACCTAGTTTTTCAGCAATTAAGAATGGTCCCAACCACAGGTTTTGGAACTTAGTATGTTCGCCTTTCCCCTCATGAGGTTTGTCCCACTTAAGGACAAGATCGCCTACCTCAAAATTTATGTCTGAGGCAGAATTGGAATCGAACCAGTTTTTGACAATGAGTTGATGTTGATCCAATTTTTGTTTTGCTTGAGCCCTTACTTCCTCTAACTTCAGCAAAGCATGAATCTGACTTTCCAAAGGAGGACAGTCTTCTTCTTGAACCTTCTGTGATAACTGCAGAGATGGAAGAAGAACATGTGGTGGAAGAATCACTTCCCTACCGTAAACGAGAAAAAAGGGGGAATTACCAACAACAATTTTAGGAGTTACACTATCAGGCCAGATTGCATTAAATAGTGCATTATGCCAGTTTTTGTGGTTTTCGGAGACCGTTCTCTTGATGATCTTGATTAGGTTTTTATTAGTTGATTCCGCCAAACCATTTCCTTGGGGGTAATAACTGGCAGAATACTTTAATTTTATTCCTTTTTCTAGAGCAAAGGCACTCATTTCGAGAGACGAAAAATAGGAAGCATTATCGAACACTAGGAATTCAGGAATACCGAAACGAGTGATAATATTTGAATTCAGGAAAGATATTACATGGCTAGTGTTTACCACTTTTAATGGTGTAGCCTCGGACCATCTGGTGAAATAATATATCATTGTTATGATGTATTTATGCTGCTACGCGGAGGTGTGTTTGATTGGGCCTATAATGTCAAGGCCCCATTGTTGAAAAGGAGAGTCTACCGAGACAGGTTGCAGCAGGAATGCTGACTTTTGTACGTGTCCAAAAGCCTTTTGACAGATTACACACTTGCGGCATAATGCATGGGCATCTTTGAAAAGAGTAGGCCAGTAATATCCTACCCTTAATACTTTGTGGGCAGTGGTGTCTCCACCGAAATGTCCACCAGCTTCCCCTGCATGTAATTCTAATAAGACTTTATCTGCTTCGTCTTTTTCTAGACAACACATAAGTATTCCATCGAAATTTTGGTGAAACAATATGTCATTTACCAGCTAAAAAGAAGCAGATTTCAATCTTAACGCTCTCCTCTTTTTTGGATCAAGGTGACTGGGAGCTGATCCATGAATTAGATAAAATTTAATGTCATCATACCAAGAAATAGTAGGATTTTGTACACAGCAGATTTGATTTTGATTATGTTGATCCTGAATTAACATATCAGTTTTATTATGTTGTTCTACAGTTGAATCAGCGACCAATTTACATAAACCTTGGCCTCTAACAATTTGTGCTGGAGTGATTTCAAGGTCATATTCTTGTAAGGACGTGACCCAGTTTGCCCTTTTTTCACCCAGTTCTTTCTATACTAACAAATTTCTGACAGCAGGGTAAGGGACAATGATTTTCGTCCTAGATTTCAGTAGATAAGATCAAAAGTGTTTTACTGCTTTAAAAATAGCATATGCATGTTGATCTACTGCTGAGTAATTAAGTTCCGCTCCTTTAAAGGCTGAGCTCATAAAGGCAATAGGAACTTCGTTGTTTTCATCATTCTTTTGGGTTAGCATAGCGGCATAAGACCGATTAGAGGCAAACGTGTAGAGAGTGAAATCTCATGAAAAGTCGGGGCTCATTAGGGAAGGAGCTTCTACTATGGCCTTTTTTATTGATTCAAAAGCTTGACTTTCTAGAGGTCCCCAATGGTACTGTACATCCTTTTTTATTAAGTTCTGTAATGGTCTGACCATTTCTGAAAAGCTAGGGACAAACCTTCTAACAAAATTTATCTGACCTAAAAAAAATTGCATAGACTTTTTGGAAGAGGGGGGGGAGTTTTGAAATGACTTGGGTCCTTTCAAGGTCAATGATCATTCCTTCATTAGATACAATGAAACCGAGGAGCTTACCTTGTTCCACTGCAAAGACAATTTTTTTAGGATTTAAAGAGATGTCGTACTTACGACATCGTTGTAGAACAGATCTTAGATGAGCTAAATGATCTCCTTTATTCTTTGAGAAGACAGTGACATCATCTAGATAGACTACTACAAATTGATTGATTAGACCGCAGAAAGCGATATCCATCGCTCTTTGAAAAGTGGCACCAGCATTTATAATCCCAAAGAGCATCTTTCTATAAGCATAGGTACCCCATGGAGTACGGAAAGTGGTCTTCAGCTAGTCTGGGGGAGACATAAGGACTTGGTTATACCCTGAAAAACCATCCAGCAGTGATAATGTTTTAGAACCGGATACTTGTTGGAGGATCTGTTCCATGGGAGGAACAGGGTAGTTTTCTTTATCAGATGCTCGGTTTAAATTTCAGAAATCGACACATAGTCGGATTTCACCACTTTTCTTCCTTACAGGAACAAGATTAGAGACCCACTGTGTATGTCTTACTGGGAAAATTATTTTAGCATTCAAGCGTTTGTTTAGTTCTTTCTTGACTGTTGGTTCAAGTTTTGGGTGCATTTTTCTTAACTTTTGTTAAAAAGGTTGGGTCTAGGGTTTCATGGGAATAATGTGTTGTATGATGTTAAGATCAAAGGTTTTTAGATCGTCATATGTCCAAGCAAAGACATCCTTAAATTCCTTAAACAAATTAATAAATGTTGTTTTTTCTTGTTCAGAACATCCCATCCCCAAATTGATGCATTGTGGGTTATCTTTAGTCCCTAAATTTATTTTTTCATGGGTCAAGGAAGAACTATTCATTTTACAATTCACCGATTTTATGAATTTATCGTGTAAATCATAAAACCTTTATAATCTTACCACAGATTTTGGGATAGAATTTACCAGATCTGATGTTGACTCCAGAGATCTCAGGTCCATTATTACCGTAAAATTGTGAAGGTCTTCGTCGTGGGTACCTTCGTCGATAACTGCGCCTTGGAAAGTATCTTCCATGTGCTGAAAACTGATGATTTGTTGATCGTCATCGAAAACTCTCCAATTAGTGATGTTGTTCGGGACGGATGGTTTGAACAACAACTTGATAGAAAACGCATTTGGAGAAAGGCCTTCTGCAAAAAAAAGTTTAGAGGCGACATTAGCTAATAAATCAGCCTCAGAATTGTTCAATCTCGAAATAGAATTAATGTTAAACGCAGAAAATTTGTTCATTAAATTCCATACCTTAGTTTGATAGCTTTTCAGGTGTGGAGATAAGCAGTGAATAGAATTTTTTACCTGTCTAACCACAATTTATGAATCATCAAAGACTGTTAAATTCTAAATCCTCAGATCTAGTGTTTTTCTGAGACCTTGCAGGAGTGCCTCGTATTCGACCGTATTGTTTGTGCATTCAAATTCTAACCGGAAAGCGATCAAAGTTTTGTTACCTGCTGGATCAATGAGCACACATCCTGCACCGGCTCCTTCCTTATATTTAGATCCATCGAAGTAGAGAGACCAGATATGATTTTCATCAGGTGTATGTGACCCCTTAGAGAGGGTTGTTGACTGTGTGTATGTCATAAGTTCAGACTGTTGTTCCAGGTCAGTAATGCTAGAAGTTTCAGCCATGAAATTGCCGAAAAAATTGTCCATCCCTTGCATTTCAGTTGAATTGGCGGAAGCAGTGAATGGTTCATTAGGATCATTTAAATCAGTTACCGTAAACTTAAGATAATGCTCACGATTGACCTTGATTCTATTGGGCTTTCCATTATCGGGCAGCCATAAGTGAGACCAATCTGTCGCAAAATAACCATGTAGTTGTTCGGACCAATCTCTACTTAAAAATAAGCCATATACTTCAGGGATATCAACGACAATAATATCAATAATCTGATTGACTTTAGGATTAGATGATAATCTGATAAGTACATTTTTTAATTCACCTATTACTTTAACACTAGTCCGATCAAGTTGAATAATTTTCAGACTGGAAGGTTGAACTTAAGCATTGATTTTTTGGCAGATAGACCAAGGCATCATGTTTGACGATGCACCTGAATCTACCATACAATTAGGTACAGTCCTATTGAAAATTTCAAAAGTCAACAAAAAGGGTGGGACATTTATGCGAGTATTAACAGCAGAAGTTTGTTGTTTTTTAGTCACAGCCCCTGGAACTATTTTATCTACATTTGTTATGCTTTTTCCAGCAAGGTCTCTTTTATCAAAGGACTCTAGTGTCGTTTTAACGGAGACCTTTTGAGGTGTTTTGGGGTTGTTTTCTGCAAATTTGTTGTTGTTCAGATTGTTGTTTTTGTTGTTTTTTGCAATATTCTGCAGCATCTTTTGCAGAAGAAAAGGAAATTTCAATAATTCGTGTACAAAAATATTAACTCTAAGTTTTTTGAAATCCTCAATCAAATCATACTCTAAACTTGGAGTTGCTAAATTCTATTTAGTTTCAATTTGTCTAGATTGTTTTTGAGGTGCATTGGCTCCAATTTCATAAGAGGATTTATTCGTTGTTTTACTTCTGGTATTGTAAGGATGCACTGTTTCAAAATTGGCTTGAAAGATACTATCTGAAAAATGCCCGAAAATGTTGGGAGAGGATTCGTCTTCTTCCACTATTTCTTGTTCAACCACGTCTTCGGGAATCTCGGGAGGAACTAAGTTATCATGTGCCTCCAGAATCATTTGGATAGCATAATGTAGGCTTTCTAGGTTTAGGCCTTAAGAATTTGAGTTAGGCCGGTTTGTGGGAAAAGGCTTTCTGAAAGTGGGTTTGTAAGGCCCTTTGCTTGAAGAAGCTTCTTCAGCTGATCTTCTCAAATCTATAACCTGATTTGACAATTTCTGAACAACCTTGTGTAAACTTTCAAGATCAGAACTGTCTGATTGAGTTTTGGTTTGGGGAGGTCTAGGAAGAATTTTGATTTTCTTCTTGGAGGATGAAGTAGTCTCTGCCTCGTTACAAATATTGTCCTTTAGGCTAAGAATATCTTTCTCAATTTGACTCGCCTCCTCAAAGGCTTCTAATAATGTTGTTTTCTTAGACCTTTTTACCCAGATTGCTATGTTTTGGTGTAGGTCTTTCGTGTAGTATGTGACGATAAGATTTTCATCAGGCATTGAATACGTGGGGATTCGATTCTTTAGTGTTAGAAACCTTTGATTAAAGTCTTTTATTTTTTCTTTGGGGTTCATCTTTAAACTAGAGAGTTTTGTGACTAAGACTTCGGAATATTTGTCATCTTTGAATTTCTCAAGGAAACAAGATTTGAATCTATCCCAAGATACTATGGTGAGGGGTTGTTGGGAAAAGTACCAGGTAGAGGCATTTCCCTCAAATGTATATGGAAAAATTCTACATACCATGTCTTCGTGTTCTACGCTTCGGTGTCAAATGGCTAGCATGAATTTTTTAATATGATCCTCAGCGATCTACTTGGAGTCTAGATCGAATTTAGGGAGCCGTTTCTGTGGATGTTTAGGTAAAGGATGTTGGGGCCCAGGTATGACCACTGCATCTCTATTGAGCCAAGGCCTGGCAGGATTGTTCGGATTTGCTATAGGTGTGGGTGGTGTCGAAGGATAAGATGAAGAATTTCCTTCATCGGATGATCCTTCTCTTGAAGAAGAAGGAGATGAAGGGGGTGGTGATGGTGGAATACCAGATCCTCCCATTGCAGGAGTCAGGATGTGATCTGGATCCATAGTGTTTAGGTTAAGACCAGTGCCTTCAAGTTGCTCCTTAATATCAGAGAATTCTAATGGTTGATTCAATGGCCGACCTGGTTGTCTGATACGAGCCAAAGCACCATGTGTCCTTAGAAGGGATTGACGAACAATTTCTTGTACGTCGGCCCCTGAGGGGTTTGGTGTTACTAGTTCAACGGTAATCCGTGGATTTTCGTTTGATGTGGTTGTTGTTTGAGAGACAATGTTGTCATCGGAATGACTTCTTGTTACTATAGGTGAGTGGGTAGGTGGGGGAGGAGTCTTGCGACCTCCACGTGCCATCAATAGTGTTCAGGCCCTCTATCTAGCCCCATTTGTTGACATGCAAAAATGATCGCTCGTCAACTGGAAGAGCGAGTCCAGTCCGGGGTTGTCTAATTAACCCAAACCGTTTGGATTGACTCACTCTGACGGGTTTAACGGCTCCGTTGGCCAATCTAAAATCCTAAAAGAAACAAATAAATAAAACAAAGAAAGAAAATAACTCACTAATTACTAATTACTAATATATATATATATATACAACTTATTTAAATAATATTTATATGATAGGTCTGTTTATCTAATTTATATATACAAGATAAACAAATTATGAGTTTTAATCTGAACTCATAAAAAATCAAATGTAAAAATGGTTCTTTTGATGAAAGTAGATAAAGAGAGCAAAAAGTACTATTTCTATTTGGTTTGTTTTTAATCTATATGCATATGTAAGATCAAATATCAAACTACTATTTAAACAGAAAAATGTAGACAGTGAAAATTATACTACATATAAGAATTTCAATAATAAACAAGCAAATAAAAAGGAACAGACTAACCTATTAATCACTTGAAGAGTACGCATCCAACTGTTTGTATAAATCGTACATCAGTCCATCCATGAGATAAATCTGTTGTACATCTTCACACTGTTTGGAATAAACACCAAACTGTGCATTGACTGGTGTATTTAATTGATAAAACGATAGGACGCAAGATAATAACTGTGATATAATAGACTGCAAGTAATAACGTATAAGATAAATCCGACAGTTACAGCTTGCATTTAATCAGTCAACATGTTTAAGGTAAACCTTATAATACAAATTGAATGATCATTCACTATTTTTATACAACTAAAGCATAAAATCATGAACTGTGAGAGAAAAAACTATCTTGACGACATAATAATTTGTGAAGACGAAAGCTATCGACAGTCATCAAATGATCAAGATAAACAAATTATAGACAATAACAACATTTACAAACAGCTAAGGCATAAATGTAAACATATGTTATGTCCAAATTCAAGTATAAGCTTGTTCACAACTAGCCCCAGGCCAAGATGATGTAATTACAAAAATAATGGGTTTTTAAAGCCTTCAAAAAGGTAATTGTTTCCTCTTCTGAGATCAGATATTGATTACAAAAATAAAAAGGGCATACAACCACCCAGATTAGACTAAATCCTCTAAAGCTAACAAAAGTTTATTTTTGTTCATACAAAATGTATCAGAGACATGACTAGAAAGTCTCAAAGATGCCTCAGATTAATTGGTAACCATGAACTCCTGAATATCCTGAAAGGAAAAGGAAAAATAGAAAGATTTAGATACATATTTAACCATTAATTTGCAAATTTCGAATTAACATAACTGGCTACAGAATCTACTAATTTTGTAACTAGTTATTTTAGTAAATGAAATCCAATTTATTATAAGAACAAAGCAATCTAGTTTTAACAAATAATCCTATTTTAAGATAAAAGGATCATACCTCCAACTGTAAGATCAAATCGTATCAAACAATCTTGGAATTTACTATAGTTGTTGCAGCCTCAACATTTTTAAATATTACATTGCCTATAGTCTTCATACGTTTCTCTTTTCCTTGAATGACAGACTTGAGCCTATGGTTTTCGCTGGTTAAGGCATCGATCTGATCAGTGAGAGATTTAACCCGTGACTGTAGGATGGGTATGTCGGTGTAGTATCTATCAATCCAGGATAGGCAAACTTCACACTTCGACTGTGCGACGGTCCCTTGGGAATAATCACAATTGTGAACCGGGGAATTTCCAACATGGACTGTAGAATTATTGCCCATTTTGATACCAGGAAACCCTTCGATATGTTTCAGACAAGGTGGTAAGTTGTAGACGAAGTTATAAGGCTGATCGAGGGGTGGTTGACACGAAAGAGGGTCTTCCTCAACGAGAAACCTGTCAATTTCTGAATCCGAACTCTCATGGATCTCGATCATTTTGATCGAGCTCGCATGAGAGTTCGACTTGTTTGGAAGCTTTCTTGAGATTAACCTCCCGGCTCTCTTGTTTTTAAAATTTAAATCAGGATGGCCTTTAGATATCTCACCTGTAGGTTTCTTTAAATTTTTAACAGAGTCATTAGGGTGTATAACTTGCTCACGGGCCTGCTCAATAACCTTTGGATCAATAAAGGGTTTGTTGTAGGAGGCCGAGACACAGGCCTGAGTAGGTGAGAGGGGCATTGTAGGGTAGACAAGGGTTTCTTCAACCACGAGTTTGTTGACCTCCTCCATATCAGGGTTGCCATAACCATTTATGGTTATGAATGAATCCCAACTATCATTTTGCAACTCTAATTGATGCGCAAGTAAAAAAATTATTAAGTCGTGATGGAATAGGTTCAAGTCTGATCGTTGCTTTCTATACCTTTTGCCCATTTTGTAAAGGCTCCTCAATAAATAATATGGCATATTTAAAGGAAACCCCATGAAAATCATGAGCAGACACAGATGATAAAGAAACACAAGATTGAAACGTCCTTCACAAGTGACAAACTATTTCAACACAGCAAGCAGACCATGCCATCGATCTTTCAGTAAGGAGATAGGCATACCTTTGTCACATCCTTTTATCTTTCGAGATGTAAAGAGAAGACTCCAAGGAACTTCTTCCACCTTTGCATTTTTGAACCACCTTTGACCGCTCGCAGGGAGTCATGTAGCTTGGCTCAAGAAATCCTCTTTAACCTCGAGTTGAACATCACCCACCTTAGCTCTACACCCATCAAAGGAGAGAGCGAATTCTTGAGCAGTTTGTAGAATGAAACCCTGGAATTTTCTAAGGAAAACGAGCCAACCATTACTCTCAAGATCCTCTCTGGCATCGTCATATAAGAGAAACGTTTGAATGCCATTAGGTTCAACTCTAACAACAAGAGCCATACTGAATGAAAGGGTAATCAATCAAACACAGCACATAGGGAGGGTTTGTGAGAACAGACCAGAGCCATACCCCGAGCCCAAGAAACACCAACAGTGAACGGCGTATGAGCAGAAAACTCATAACTATAAGATGGGCGTTAATTGAAATGCATGCGAAGAGGGTTTGCAAAGCCCAAGACCAGTATTGGAAATGATGGATGACTGCAAATCGTATTGCCACCTTTCATAAAGTACAAGCCAGGACCAGAGCATTAAAAATGAAATAAGTGCGAGACATAGTGGGTTCGATCATATGGTTTGGGAGGTTGAAAATCGAAAATCAAAAAACCTAGTAATGAGGAAACATATAACCAAGAATCAAACAAAAAAAAACATACCAATGCTCAAATCAAAAAGGTCCTTTGTTGATATAACTATCGATCCCTAAGCATGCTTGGTGTTCAAGGAATCGAAACAAAGAGAATAGTTCTTCATGGCAAGGAACAAAGCTTCATTAATAAATTGTAGAAACAATTTGCCTGTAATAAATTTTTCAAACAGAATGGTAATACAATCGTAAGTTTTCATGCTTCGTTTTCATGCTTTCAGTCATGAACGAAGCATAAAAAAAAACAATAGGGAAAAGCGACAACTTACAATCGTCATTTCGAAATCTACTCATGAAGAATAATAAAAATAGATTACCCCAGTTAGGTAGCTATATAGATCATTTAATTGATATAAAAAGTTAAAAAATATGTTAGGCTGCCAACACATTCCAAGGTCCATAGCACTTCTATAGTCTAGGTTTTTTGTTATTTACTACTGAGGATCGCTATTTCACTGGTAAGGAAAATTTGAGCATTGGGACCAATAATCACGGTGAATTTAGAGCATTATTCTTCCTATTGAAGTGTGTTTTAGAGAAAATTGTTATACAACTACAAGTATTTGAAGACTCAACCATGACTTTCAAATGTATGAATAATGAAATCCAGGTCCACGATATTGGTCTTTCACAGATGGCAATACATTTGAAGGGCATCTCTAGTCTTTTTTATATGATTAGTTTTACTCACATATATAGAGTGTTGATGTTTGTAGCATTAGACATGTACTTCCACATAGGTCTAATTGTCTAGACATGTGGAAGTTGTGCAAAGCCTTCTACCTTAGTAATTTACATTGATTAAAGGAAATATTAAAGTAAGGTGATTTTATTAATTAGTTGAGTTTAATTTAATGAAATGCTAAAGTTATTAGCATTAGAGAATTAAATCTTAGCCATTGATCTCAAATGAGTTGAGATTTAATCTCATTCGTCAATCACTTTGGATGATCCAGGTGGATATTGGTGGCCACCCACCTATTCCAACTGGTTCCTTTTGACAGTTTTAGTTCAACACGTTCTTATGTAATTCTTTGTAATTGTGGGTTCTACACTTTTGAGGTTGTATGAATCCCTACACAAGTACCAAGTGGATATTGGTGGCCACCCACCTAATCCAAATGGATTATTTTGGAAGTTTTCATGTCAGTACATTTTTATGTACTTCCAACGCCATTTTGGGGCCCTAAACATTGTTTTTTTGTCTTTCCATAGTCAAACTATAGTTAGAGTCAAAGTTTGACAACATAATGTGTAGTTCTCGAAAATACCTTTCCAATGAGCTATCACGCACCTAAAACAGAGGTCGTATGCAAAATTTACGACACCGGGAAGTTGAGGTACCAACTTACCCATTGGGGCCCACATAACTTTTGGCATTTCATCTCCTAGGGTTAGGTTTTTGGATGTCTAGAGTTTTGGAATTCATGAGTAATGTTAAGAAGGCCTCTAGAGCCTCATTGTAATGATTCTGCTTAGATGGATGTGTGTAGCAGCCACATCTCTACTCAGAGATAGCTACCACCATTCGAGCAAGTTGTTTTTAGTTCTACAGTTGTTACAGTTTCAACCTATTTTATTATTCAATAGAAGTTATTGTTCACTATATATCTATAGTTGTTCTCCATATCTCTGTGTTATTTTTCAGTCTATTATTTATTTCGTTCTGCTCATAAATCTGAATCATTGGAGATTAGGGTTAGGATATTACTCAATATTATAAAAGCAAGGCAAGGGTGAAGGAGAAGGACACATTGTGTTGATACATGAGAGAGAGAGAGAGAGAACTTTTGTTCAAGGAGATCTAGAATAGGTGGAGAAGGACATTTATATAGAGATCAATATAGGTCAGGGAGAAGAGAGAATAGTGACAACAGATCCAGTAGATTAGAGCCACAACAATTGAGTGGAACTTTACACACTTCGCATGTTAGTCAAGGTGCATATGTATGTGGGCTACAAAGTGTTTTTTTATGAACTGCTAATTTGATTTACAACAAGGAAATCACTAGTCAATAATTTACCTAGGTGCTGGGATTAGAAAATCGACATAGAAAAATCAATAGTTTTTTGTATTCACTATCTAAGGATGCTTTGCACTTGGTTGAAGGTTTGCTTGTCTTAGATGAATTTAATGAGGGACATTTAGTTTCCTCAATGTCTTGTAACATTTTAGACTTTTGATCTTGTTTTGTTATTGATATGTAATATGTCAACTGATGATGACATATTTTGATTAGAACTCAGTTATATATTTAAGGTTTCGGGATAGCTTATGAAAAGGATATTGGTAGTGAGCCTGTAGGCCACGTAAAACTATCTATACATTGTATGTGTAGCAACACTTAAGGATTGTATTTTCATTTTTTCTTGAATCGAAAGTACGTTTTTTTATTGGAAAAAAAATAGTGTTAGTTTGGTATAAATTTGTTAGGTATCCCAAATGGTGAGTGTCATGTTCAAATGAGCATAAAGTACTTGTACAAATTGGGTCTAGGCAATGCAGCCTTTATAATTTTTCTTATACCATTGCCACCGCTGCCAACAATTGACATCCAAATATAATACCTTGACTTGTAGTTTGTGTAGGTCATCGCTAATGCCTAGATAGAGAAATAGTGTTCCATTTAGGTATCCCGCATTGAGGGACAAAACCCATCAAATTTTTTCATGTCAACCTTTGGAAAAAAGTGTCATGAATTGTGATCTTAAAAGTGTGGGTGGCTATTATCTTGAAATGAAACATGTGTGCAACATGCACTTCGTGGGATGGAAATTCCTCCTTGGTTGGATCAATGTTTATATCTGGTATATTGAGATTCAAAAGAGCACCTAATATTTTCAAGATTTATCCTTGGTTTCTCATTGCTTCATGCATAATGTGGAGCATAGTCTCAATGCCAAAAACCTTTTCTTCTACAGTTTGGCATTGAGTGGGTTGGGCCTATTGTTGGCTCTAAGAAGGTTGGACTTGTTGTTGGTTTTGAGAGAGTTGAGCTTGTTGTTGGTTCTTTGAGTGGGCCATGTTGCGAGTTTGAAGCACCAAACCACTAAATATTTTTGTGGAAATGTTGTTCTCCACTTATTTCATTATGATCAAGGGACTGAAAGGAGTTTGTTCAGATATACCTCAAATCATTATATTGTCGAGTCCAACCAAAAAGGGTTACTTAAGAGGTATACCCATGCGATCAACTTGATGTGAGGAATATTTTGAGATATGTCTCCCACAATGGTATTGGCGGGAGCTTGTGGGAGTATTACTCTTGGCTAATTATTACTGCGGTGACAAAATCTTCAAGTTCATTTTGGATGCAAAGATGTAGGAATTTGACTAGTTGACTGCAAAAGCTAGGGATTATTGGGTCCTAGAGATAGAGGAGTTTCAAGTTATATAGCTCTATAATATACTTTTGAGTTGGAATAGTGGTACTTGGCCCAATATCTCAAGGTACTAACTAAGGAGGCTTGATCGTGCCCTTAGTCGTATGACCCGACTACCCAGGTGCTAAAGAGTGATCTCCCCGAGTGTTGTTCTCGATGTATTATAAAAACAAGATGATCGATTAATTGATCTAGAGTTGATTTTGGGTATAACTAGGGGACTTGTAATATACCCCAAGGTACGTGGAAGTGAGATTCTGTATACAGGTGTTCTCTAGTGTGATACTGGTCGAAGGGGTACCAACATGGGTTTTAAGGGTTTCTAAAAAAGTGATTGCACTTGTATTTCCTGCATGTATTCTTCCACAATCGTAGTTTTACCCACTAAATAATAGATTACAGTGTTATTTAAAGGTGTTAGATCATGTCTCTAGATTGAAAAATATATATACTAAAATTTGGAGGTGTGATAGCTCAAGAAAGAGCTCTGATAGCACTTGCAGTGTTCCTTAACCATTAAAATTGAAACTCAACCAGGTATATAGAGAATATAATTGCAAAATATTCAGAAACAAGAGACAATAAGATGAATATGTAAAACATACCCTTTTATATTGATAATGCAAAGAAGGAAAATAATGTTCACTTGCCTCTTAAGGTGGGGCAACCTTTCACTAAGTAGAGCTCCAGATACACAACATAATACAAACATTCCATAGTCTCCTATCTCTTTAAATATATTTTCAATAGAAAAAACCCTAACTACTTGTGGTCATGTCACTAATGGATATTGATTATTTAGTCGACCCTTTTACTATTGGAGTTACTTCACACGCACCTAGGATTTATTTTTCCTAAGGTTATTCCTTGTTTATTAGTCATAATTAGTCATTATCCAGTCTCCTATATTTTAGGGGAGAATATTCCACCTAGAGAATATTCTCTTTCAGTTGACACTTCAGTTTGACGAGTTGAGTTGAGTTTAGATGTTGCATTGGTTTTGTCACCATGCAACATTGGGATCATCACCAACTCACTACTCTTTATTCAGTCAGTTAACTGAAGACTAGTTGACTAGTTAACTCAGCTAGGTGGCAATTCACTCCCGTAACTGCCTGAGAGACTAGACTAGGTGGCAATTTACTCTTGTAACTGTTGGTGTGTGTCCAGATCAATCTAGACCACCACTATGGCTCATTAGTTACTCATTTATTCTATATATATTGTAAATTATTCGCTCTTTAAGTGTGGAATACGGTTAATGAGAATTATTCCATTCTTTCTATCTTGCTTCTTCTTTCTTAATTTCTCTCTGCAAATGTGTGTAGTATTTTCTAGCTAGATCTATTCTGTGCAGGTTCAACACATTTACATTTACAATAAATAACTACCTATTGTTATCTAATGGGACTTATTTAAAGAGGATGACCACAAACGACAATTAACTAACTCCTAGGTAGCCTAAAGTAGGGAGGTAAGGGTAAGACCCCAACATAGAGTGATACAAGTGTAGAAGAACAAATGCAAGAGACGATGAGAGAAAGATAACCCTTGTATTGATGATTTATAAAAGAGACAACAATGTTAATGGGACTCTTTAGGTAGGGAAACCTCTCAATGAGAAAAGCTCCAATTACAATAATAATGCTCAATGAACATTCCATATCCTTCTAGTTATATAAATAGAATCTCAATAGTACAACTTTAACTACTTATGGTCCCATCATTAACGAGTACCAATTAACTAGTGAGCCTTATTTGATAAAGATGACCCTTTTACATTAAATAAATTTCAATTAACTATCCATAGGCCCTTTGATCTGGTATATTTTCATCAATGTGACTTATTAAAAAATTGCATAAAATGAGCATAAAATGAAGTGCACCATAAAGAAGGAATAACTCAATAATGAAGAGACATATGCATCATATATTAACACAAAAAACTTGATAACGGAGTTTGTCCATGATGGACTACATCTCCAGGTCCTGCACTCAAATGGGTAGGCCTTTTTATTCACTCAACAAAAGAATTTGGCAAAATACATAAGTATACCTCATTTTGGAGTTAAGCTGCAGAAGCTTTGCCCGGATCAAAAAACAGACAGCACCACTAAATTTGTGGCATCGAATTACCCAAAAATGATTGTCTCCACACCTCGATTTGAGTCTGGCACTTTCACGCCCTTGAGAAAATTCGTCTCGGTTTCCATGCCTGTAGTCTGCATTAATGACTATCCTTTGCATCATTTTTTGTGCCCTGGTACGACCTGTCGCGCGCCCTAATCTCCCCCCCATGCATTGGCGAAACCACCTTTTAAATTAAAAATGAGGTGGACTTACCAACTTGGTTGTTTGGCCCAATAGTTGGCGGAGGTATTATTAGGCACTTGTATTGGGGGAGGTCCCAGGGTCAAACCCACGGCCTCCTCCCTTTGGCTTGTTTGTTTTCAATCGTGGAATGTTCCTTTGTTAACTTTGGTAGGGATAATAGATTTGGCAGAAATTTGTTTGGCTAGTTCGATATGGCGGATTGGGGGTTGGCACAAGCCAACCTCGCCAAATATTTTTTTTTATTTTTCAGTTACTGGCCTTCATTGGGCGTTTTCCCGCTGCCACGTGGCAACCCATGACTGGGCCATGTGGCGACCTCCCATTGGACCACGTCACCACTCTTATAATACCAACACCACATCATCCCTTCTACTCCGCCATCTTTCCATGTCATCTGACAGGTGGTTGTATGGTCTGCCACGTGGCTGTATGCACTGCCACATGGCACCTTCTCATTGGTCCACGGATTTGATTGGAAAAATCCAAAAGTGAGTGACACATGGCATCCTCTAGTGTTTCCACATCATCATGTTGACATCAACATGACACATGTTTCCCTCTGTGTGTGCCACATACCTTGTATGGATGATGACGTCATCTGTACTGATGCTGACTCATCCCTGCTGACAAGCCTAGGTTGACCAAAACTTTGAGCGTGAATATCTTAATATTCATAACTCCATTTGACGAGTTGTTTACACCGTTGGAAAGCTTGTGATGCGCTCTTCACGATGATGTCAATTTCACTCATTTTTGAGGACTTTGAATTTTTTTCCCTTTCTATGTCTATTGAGGCCATTCTGAGCTTCTTGAGTTGCTTCTGTGAATTTTGAGTTATCCTTAGTCTCCTCTAGATCCTTTTTGGATCATGCCTTCCCAGTGAGAGATTTTTGGACCACGAAAATCTTTCATCAATCAACAAATAAGTGAGGGAAGAGTTCCCTCACCTTGTCTTTCTCAATCCACTTTGCCTTGCTTGGATGTGTGACCTTTAAGCCCACTCGAAGATAACCAACATCACCCATGTGTGAATTCCTCATCCTTTTGTCCAAGATGATATATTCCTTCAACTCGTCCAAGTACTCAGGAGAAAACTCATCAACCGAAGGTATTGAAACTTCCTCACCCTGATCCATGATCATGGGAGGCTAAAAAAGTTTCAAGTTTTCTACATTTACAACTGAGTAGATCTGCATATAAGGTGGAATATCTAGATGGAAATTAATGGTATCCCTTTTCTCCAAAATAGTGAAGGGTCCATAGTGGATGGGCTTGAGTTTCTTGCCTTCACCCTTCAATCTCTCCTTGTTGATGTGAAGCCATATCTAGTCTCCAACCTGGAACTGATGATCAATCATGTGTTTGTCATGCTGAGCTTTATATTGTGCTTGATGTTTCTCCAACTGTTCCCTGACTGCTTGGTGTACCTATTGGATCCTCTAAATGAACTTGCAGGCCATGTCTTGATTTCTTTCTTCATTTGAATCGACATCTCTCCCATACATCAAGTCCAAAGGGACCTTAGGAAAATACCCAAAACATATCTCAAAAGGAGAACAATGAGTGGAGGAATGTAAGGCTCGATTGTAATCATGTTGTACATAGGGTATATGTCCATCCCATAACTTGGGATGCTTGTTGCAATAGCCTCAAAGAAAATGTACCATTGTTCGGTAAACAACTTCTGTCTATCCGTCGATATGTGGATGGAAACTAGTGCTCCTCTTCAACTTGGTGTCCATCATTCTGCACAAGCTTGTCCAAAAATCCCCAAGGAATTGAGTATCTCGATCCGAGATAATGGATGTGGGTAACCTAAAGTGAACCCAAACATACTGAAATAAGAGATTAGCAATCTACTCAACAGTGATCTACTTTTTACATGGCATCAAAATACACATATTGTTGAACCTAACCACTACAACATACAAATACTCATGACCCCTTTTCGACATTGGTAAACCCCCTACAAAATCCATGGAGATACTTTCCCATGGATGGGATGGAACAAGAAGTGGTGAGTATAACCCCATTTTTTTATTAGTGGCCTTACAAGTAGAACACATCACACAACCATTTACATATTTAGTTACAATTGCTTTCATCTGAGGCAAGTAACAAAACCTCTACAGATGAACCATAGTTTTTTCTACCCCAAAGTGCCCAGACACAAGAGAAGTATGAGCTTCTCATATTACATGGACTCGTTCACTTGTAGGAATACATAACTTTCCAAGATGGTAGAGTAGTTTTTCCTGTAAACAATAGTTCTCTACCTGTGCACCATGGGTTAGCTTCTCAAATACTTCTTTAAGATCTTCATCAACAACATATTGTTCCACATAGCATTCATGAGATAAAGAAGCATTCTTCAAAATAATAGAAGCATCAATAGGAGTTCTAGAAAGCATATCATCGACCTTGTTACTTGTACCCTTTTTGTATTTGATTACCAAATGAAATTGTTGAAGAAAACCCATCCACCTGTAATGTCGAGATTGTTGCAGCTTGGTTTGTGCTTGGAGATACTGTAACAGTTGATGATATGTATGTATGATTTTTTCCTTCCCTAACAAGTAGTGCTTCCATTTCTTTACACTTTGAACTAATGCATACAACTCTTTATCATATGTAGGATAGTTAACAACAGCTTGGTTAAAAGTTTCAGAGTGGCAACAGATAAGCTTACGATATTGCATCAATATTGCACCCATGGTGTATCCACTGGCATCTGTCTCGATCTCAAAAGGTTGTTGAAGATTCGACAATGCTAATACTGGTGCAGTATTGATCTTTTCCTTCAATGTGTCCAAGACGTTTTGTTGTTTTCCTCCCCACTGAAAAGTGTTCTTCACACTGGTTAAGGCATGCAAAGGAGATGCAATAAAATAGAAGTTTGAAATGAATCTCCTCCAGTACTGGTCTGCACCTAAGAAGCTCCATACTTTAGTTACACTTTTGGGCTCAGACCAATTTACAATTACATCAATCTTGGAAGGATCAATCTTCAATTGTCCTCCTCCTACAATATGATCTAAGTACATAAGTATAGTCTTACCAAATTCACATCTCGACAATTTTACATACAACCTTTCCCTTTGCAAAGTATCCAGTACTTGCTTTACATGCCTTACATGTTCATCCCAAGTCCCACTAAATATAAGTATGACGTCTAAATATACAATCACAAAATAATCTAGAAATGGCTTGAATACATCGTTCATCACACGCATGAAGGTTTTCAGAGCATTACAAAGCCCAAACAACATAACTAACCACTCAAACAATCCTTATTTGGTTTTAAAGGCAATTTTCCATGCATCATGTTCTACAACCCTGATTTGATGGTATCCACTATGCAAATCCAATAAGATTATTTAATTGATCAAGTAAATCATCTATACGAGGAAGAGGGTATCGATTTTTCACCATGATTTTATTTAAGGCTCGATAATCGACACACATTCACCATGTGCCATCCTTATTTGGCACCATCACGATCGGAGAACCACAAGGATATGAGTTGGGCCTGATGACCCCTTGATCCAATAAGCCTTGTACCTATTTTTTGATCTTTGTCATCTCTACAACTGACATCCTGTACATGCCCACATTAGGAAGAGGATAATCCTGCTGAAGATGTATTTCATGTTGGATTTCCCTCTTAGGAGGTAATCCATCTGGTTCCTGGAAAATATCATCATACTTAGAAACAATATAAATTAATTCTTTCTTATGAAAAGGATCACATCCTTGGAAAGCATCGGATGTTCTGACATCCTTTTCTCTTATGACCATGAGTACATATCACTTATTAGTGTTTATGAGTCTCTTCATTTGTCCTGCACTAACAAGTGTTGTGTTTACCCTCATGTTGTGGGCTCTAACAATATATTCCACTCCCCCTTTAGTAAGGTGATATTTGTTCTCATGACGAAAGAAGACTGATTTTCTATCATAAAGATAAGGACTCCATAGCACTATGCCACATATATCAAGTGATACAACATCCAAATCCACTTCATCAATCAACTTTGAAGAAATAGCAAATCTGACCCTACACTGCTTGGTGACATTAAGTTTGCTTTATCACATACCCAACCAAGAGGATAAGGCTTTAGATGTGGTTTAGTTTCAACACCCTTCTTTTCGACAAGTGCTTCAGATATCAAGTTTACTTAGGAACCCAGATCAAATAATGTATCTATCTTAGTGTGCTTAGATACAACTCTTATATGAAATAATTCATTCCTCTTTCTTTCATCATCATGAGATTCATTATTGGAATTTGAACTAGCATGAAGGGAATATTTACCTTGTACTCCAACCGTTGTGATCTTTCCTTTGTCACTTGAATCAAAACCAAGATCTTGTTTCACTGTAGCAACAATCTTTGTCTTCCCCTTTCCACCGAACTATTTCGGTCTCTTCTCTGGATGTAGTTTCCAACAATGTTCATCATCGTGGCCATTCTTCTTGCAATGAGTGCAAGATGGTCTTCTTTCTTCCCTCTTTATACTGGTGGTCTTTTTGTCCTTCTTCTTAAACTACTTATGTGGGATATTGGAAGGTTTCTTTGTGGGATCTTCTTGAACATGCTTTCCCCTGTTCTCAAGGTGAGTGGCTTGCACACAAACTTTGTCAAGACTAGTGGGGTTAAATAATAGTAAAGTATGATGAATATAATTGTGAAGTGTGCCAATATACTTCATTAAAGTTTCATAAGAATCCAAAGGAATGTTTAATGCAAGATATTTCTTCCTAAATTCTTCTGTGAAACTTTGTACAATTTGACATTTACTTTGCCTTGAAGTTTGACATTCCATCATTGCTTTACGTAAATAACCCAATGGATAAAATTGCTTCCTTATAGCTAATTTAAATTCCGACCATGAGGAAAGAAGATTACCACACTTGCTTTTGTCCTAAATTTTGCACTCCCACCATACAAGAGCGGTGCCTTCTAGCCAAAGAGAGGCCAATTTCACTTTAACTTCCTCTTCATCAATCTGTTGAACACAAAAATATACTTCAACCTGTTAGATCCAATTATCTAGCTTTTCAGGATTAGCATCTCCATTAAACATAGGTAAACAAAATTTTACATCAAGCTTTAATAATGGTTTCTTAAAAGAAGCTTTATGGATAGAATGATGAGAATGATGAGAATGTTATGAGAAAGAAGAGCTAGAACTTGATGGTGAAGATGGAAGCTCAAGAGGGTCTCCTCCAGCCCCTAGATTCACTGAAGCATTACCATATGCTCGTGCTTCCTTTTTCTTCCCTTTCTTCTTCATCCTCTTCTTGTAGTCTCCATACATTCACTCGACCATTTCTGATATGCGATAAAATACCACATGGAAGTTTTTATCCTATTCATCACGCTTGTCCTCTTTGGCCATTTTCTTCCTTCAGGATGCATGACCAACTTTGGGACTGAAATTCTTAAGAGCTCCTTCACCCTGCTTATGCTTAGCCCTGGTAAGCATTCACACTCAACAATTCAAGTCAAAGATGAC
Organism: Picea sitchensis; assembly: GCA_010110895.2. Classification (NCBI taxonomy): domain Eukaryota; kingdom Viridiplantae; phylum Streptophyta; class Pinopsida; order Pinales; family Pinaceae; genus Picea; species Picea sitchensis. The sequence goes on from SNQJ01S0000425.1 coordinate 160,940, forward strand.
TGCTCTAATACCAACATGATCCAGGATCTTTTCATCGATGTGACTTATTAAAGAATTGCATTAAATGAGCATAAAATGAAGTGCACCATAAAGAAGGAATAACTTAATAATGAAGAGACATATGCATCATATCTAAACAAAAAAAAAATTGATAATGGAGTTTGTCCCTGATGGACTACGTCTATGGGTCCTACTCTCAAATGGGTAGGCCTTTTTATTAACTCGGCAAAAGAATTTGGCAAAATACATAAGTATGCCTCATTTTGGAGTTAAGCTGCAGAAGATTTGCTCATATCAGAAACAAAACAACACCATTGAATTTGTGGCATCGAATTACCCAAAAATGACTATCTCCACACCTCGATTTGAGTTTGGCACTTTCAGGCCCTTGAGAAAATTTGTCTTGGTTTTCGTGCTTGCACTCTGCATAAATGACTATCCTTTGCATCATTTTTTGTGCCCTGGAAGGGCCTGTCGCGCACCCTAGTCTCCCCCCTGTGCATTGGCGAAACCACTTTTTAAATTAAAAATGAGGCGGACTTACCAACTTGGCCGTTTGGTCCAACAGTTGGCGAAGGTATTATTAGGCGCTTGTATTGGGGGAGGTCCTGGGGTCAAACCCGCGGTCTCCTCCCTTCGGCTTGTTTGTTTTCAACTATGGAATGTTCCTTTGCTAAATTTGGTAGCGACAATAGATTTGGTGGAAAGTTGTTTGTCCAGTCCGATATGGTGAGATTTGTGATTAAAGTGGCGGATTAGGGGTTGGCACCAGCCAACCCCGCCAATTTTTTTAATTTTTTTTCGGTTGTTGGCCCTCATTGGGCGTTTTCCTACTTCCACATGGTAGCCCATGACCATGCGGCGGCCTCCCATTGGACCACGTCACCACTCCTATATTGTCAGCGTCACATCATCCCTTCTGCTCCGTCATCTCACAGGTGGTTGTACGGTCTGCCACGTGACACCTTCTCATTGGTCCACGGATTAGACCGGAAAAATCCAAAAATGAGTGACGCATGACACGTGTCGCCCTCTACGTGTGCCACATACCCTGTGCAAGTGATGACGTCTTCCGTACTGATGTTGACGCCAACAGTATGGATGCTGACTCATCCTTGTTGACTAGGCTAGGTTGACCAAAACTTTGACCGCGAATATATTTTGATATGTAACTCTGTTTGACGAGACGATTATGCTATTGGAAAGCTTGCAACGTGCTCTTCACGATGATGCCAATTTCACTGAGTTTTGAGGACTTTGATTTTTTTCCCTTTCTCTGTCTATTGAGGCTATTCTAAGCTTCCTGAGTTGCTTCTACGAATTATGAGTTATGCTTAGTCTCCTCCGGATCCTTTTTGGATCACCCTTATTCAAAGAATATGGCCACATACATTAATTGACTAACTCTTAAGTATCCCAAATTAGGGAGGTTAGGGTAAGACCATAACGAAGTTTGAAGCCCTCTAAATCGGTCCTTATCAAATATAAGTGATATTTGGATTCAACTCATACTTTCTCAAGGGCATGGATGGAACTATGGAGAAGTTGTCCATGAATAGGTAACATCTCAAATACTTTTTACTTGTAGCTCCCCCTTGCCTTCTTGATGTTGTACCATAGGCTTAGACTCATTGTAAATATTCTCATCTTGTAGATTTGAATTTTTTCCCTTTTTGAATTCATTGCCCCGGGGAAGGCATTCTAGATTCTCAACAATCCACAAGGGGTCATTATCTTGCAGTTGGAGTCAAGTGTTGATGATTTTCTCTATAGTTCCCTTTTCCCTTCCTTTTCATGTTTAAACCAATTTTGATATCGCTTTAATTGTCTTAGGAGTTTGAAACTCCTTCAATGAAAAGTGTGGGAAAGGTCATGGACTTTATTCATTCATTGATTAAAAATAAATCATATAAAAAAGGAAGGAAAAGTTATTGTTTCTTCAAGATTAAGGAGGGAAAGGCTATTGTTTCTTCAAGGTTGTAGTTAGACTATTCAAAAACATAACATTTTTCTTGTAAAATTATAACATATATCTCGTAAAATTATAAAAGTAGTGAAGTCAAAATTTGATTTTGGCTAAATATACCTTGTAATTGTAAACTTCAAAATTGGTTAGTAAACATATATCTTTCATATATAATATTTTTAATAATAATAATAATAATAATAATAAGGCGTTATCTAACTGTTCTACATTTTGGTTCTTTTCGTCGGAATTCAACGACTTAAATCTGCACAAAATCACAATTGTTTGTTTTTTAAATTGCATTGTTAAATGCAGAAATGGATTCAGCATGTTGAAAAATCCGCGGGGCACCCGGATTATACAAAAATAACCACTCACATTTGCAGATCCAACAAATACTAACCGGATTTCGAGCAAATATAGTCGGAAAATATTCTCGGAAAAGGGCCAAAACGTAGAACGTTTAGCCTACGACTAATAATAATAATAATAATAATAATAATAATCCAATTAGACACCAAATTGGTGTATGCTACCCCCTTGTTTGTGGGACAAGGGACCCCCTTCTCATAGTGATTTGATTACTAAAGCCTATGAAGATGTACATACCCTACCTCCCTTTGGATTTGAACCTTGACCTCCAAGAAGGAAACATATGTTAAAAGTATCCAACATAATTTAGAAAAGAAGATTTTTTTTTTTAAATAATGAATTTTGTATATAACTAATTAATATTTAACTAATAATTCAAAGGAGAATCTCACTATTTCATTAAGAAACTAGGGTGGGTATTCCAAAATTTAAGTTGAAATTATTTGTGATGAGAATATTTTATTTGTTGATTTATTATGTCATTTTTTATAAAAATAAATTTAAAAGTGGATTTTTTTATTTATTTAATTTTTTCCAAATTAAATAGAAATTTTATCAAAAATTATAATTCCATTTTTTCGAACAAAACTTTAATCATGAAACATTATCTTTAAATATATAAATTCATTTAGAAAGATTTTGATTATTCAAATCTAAATAAAAAATAAATAAATAAAACTTTACTTTTTAAATATATAAATTCATTTAAAAAGATTTTGATTATTCAAATCTAAATAAAAAATAAATAAAAATAACTTCTTCTTTTTTTAATTTTTTTTAATAGGTAGATGTAACTTGCTTTTTAGAAAAAGAAGAAAAAAATTATATACTTTTCAACTTACTCCTTTTAATATTTATATGAAAATGATATATAACTTATTTAAATAGATAAAAATCAAATAATACTAAAAAATTAAATTATTATTATTAATTTTTTTTAAGTTAAAAACATATCTATATTTCACATTATATACGAAAAGGAGGTTACATCGGTCTCTCGTGGGGGGTTGCCTCGAGGGAAACTAGAACCTCCAGTAGCTTAATATCATCAAACTTGTTCATACCATCCATATCACACTTGTTCATACCATCCATATCACATTATTTATAAATTGATTTGCAAAAAGAAATTACTAACGAAGCTAGTTGTCTATGATTGTTCATATTACCATAAGAAATCAAAAGAAACCAAACCAGAGATCAAGCAAAGGTTAAGCACTAAACTCCATTATCACATCCTCGTATATATTGGTCTTCTTTTCTTTTCCCTAGGCTATTCCTGATGGTTGTGGGTCTTCATCCAGAATAATAGGATTGGTTTGAGTTCTCCCTTGTCCAAAGGAGTCGTCCTCCTGCTTCAAATTTTCTACATCCTTTGTAACCTATGTGACTGATAGCTCAATCTCAAAGACAACTTTGCACATAGCCTCAATTTTTCCTTCAAAGAGCCTAATTGTAAGAAGGATATCTTCATGTTCTTCTTTTTTATTTTCCAAGGCTTGGGAAATTAAAGTATTGACCAACCAATAGGTTTCAACTATCCTTAAGAACTTGGTATCAAGAGTGTGGGAGTAGATCGGGTTTGTTACCCATCTCTTAATTTTCTTGAGGACTTGAGCATCAATGAGGTTATATATTTTGGCCCTGATAACATTCTCCAACCCCTTAATCTCTTGTTTTGCTAATGCAAAACATTTCTCATTAAAACACTTCCCAACCTCCCAGTCTTCTCCTACTGCTTCAAATGAATGAGTTGGGTGCCCTTGGGTTGACACCCTATAGGAACCGGCCTTGAGTTTCCTCTTACTTCCACCCCTACCCTACTAGCTTTACGAGCCATCCTACCTGCATAAATGTTTTTTGGAAGAGGGTAAAAAATCGACTTAATCGTCACCACAAACATGGGAAAGAGACAATAGATGAGGGGGAGCCAACTAAAGAGAGTACCATCCCTTAACTTCCACTCAATGCTTATCAAATACCCTACTCAATTACCCAAACCAAGAGGTTGACCTTCACCCCCACACCAAACCAAGACCATAAACTAGAAGCACTAATAAAAACACAAAAGAATGTAAAACGAGTTACTTGGAGCCAGAAAGGTAATGCTCCCTAAAGCTAACTAGAACCTTAAATTGCCCATTTTCTTCCCCTCATTCAATTGATGACTTGGGTTACCGTGAGTTGCATGCTAATCAACAAATGTATGAATTCCCATTTGAACAAATATCAAACTTCTACCTATCATTTCCGATCTCCACCTCATCCAATTATCATGACAAACTTGAGTCATGGTACTCCACCTCCTTAGGACTAGCAGCCCAAACCATTTTTTGGTGGTATGGACCCTATACCAGTGTCATGATTATCCAACACAATACATTATGTAAATCATGGATGGGAGGAGTTCATACTCCTCCGTGTTATCTTCCTCCTCATCACACCAAACAACATTAACTTCTTCATGTCCCAAATATGATGGAGCTATATTACATGGCGGAGTGGTAATCTGACAATATGTATGTGATATCATGACCCCACCTGTTAACATTCCATCCAAACAAATATCATTATTAAATTATTTAAAATATAATTTATATTATTTTAATGCAACCCATCATAACTTTTCATTAATAAAACACTAAATATTTGAAAATTCAATAATCTTTTATAAAATTATTTATTTCATTAACTCATGGAGACTTTACATCTCAACTTATTAGTCTGTGTCAAAGGCGTAGAGGGACTATAGCAATCGATAATTCGTTGACTTTATATTAGTTTGTCATTTAACTACAAATTTTTGCATACTTTGTAATGTTCGACATAGAGAACTAAAAGCATTATTTTTTATATAATAAAAAAAACTATATATGTTATGATCTGATTGGATGATAGATTTGAGGTCTTATTGTCAGCTTCGCTATTCCCAATGAATTATATGTTTCCATATCCAAAGTTTTATCATGTACGGTATTTTTTTTATTTGTACTAATCAAATTGAAATGTTTAGATATACAAGGTTTATAGTGATCAATAATTCCAAAGTTTATAACCTTCTATTGTGCTTTGTTTTTTTATTTGTGTTATTATTATTATTACTCCTTTGTATTTGTATTGAAATGTATTGACACTTTTTTTGAGGTTCTTGAATAGGCCTGGCAGCTTAAATGTTTACATGACGCGAGGTCCTCAAACATGCCTGACAACTTAAATGTTTGCATACCGCAAGGCCCTTAGACGACCTGACAGCCTTAAATGTTTATCTAAATAGGCTTCTCGGAGTACATTTTTCCTTGAAATTTTCCATACAATGTTCCAGTGAATTTGGACAATATTGTTGTCCATCGCCAGTTGAATAGGCATTGTATGTTTCATACTTCTTCTAGACTTGGAATGTAACTTCATCATCATTGAAGCTACATACATTGTTTATTGGTTCGGTGAGTGCTTCTTCTTCATTGGTTCATCGAATGCTACTTGTTGTTGTTGTTTGGTTCACAATTCGACCTGTGCTTTTGCCTTTCATCATTTCGGAGTAAGTTTCCATGCAATAATTTAATTTTCTATTCCTTCTTTGTTGTTCAGTGTTTGCAATTTGCAAGTAAGAATGTTTGCTTATTTCTACTAGCATGCTCGTCATATGTTTTCGGTTCCTTCTGTGCTTCGGCTGCAGTTTCGTAATTGTTGGAGATACATATATTCTTTACTGGTTTGGTGGTTGTTGCTTGTTCGTTGGTTCGTTGGTTCGTCGATTGTTGGTTGTTGGTTGTTTTTGGTTGGCTCAAGTTTACGATTTGGGGCCCTAGGGCTGCAGTTGGGCCTATTCGTGCTTTCTCATTGGTTTGGTTCTTGTTGTTTTCTTTTGTTTACCTCAGCTTTGTAGTGTTGGGGTCTTGCGTCGGCACTTGGAGCTGGGTTTTATTATTATTATTATTATTATTTGGGCACTTTACAATGTTTGGACCCTGCATCCACGAGTGGACATGCGATTGTGTTATTTGTCATGTCTGGCGAGGTTGAGATCTGTTCTGCTGTTAGATTTTGTTGATACTTCAGTGTTGGCATGATAGAAAATAGTTGCATAGAAAATAGTTGGAGAACTCCATCTGCACTTGCAATATACGTTGTTTTTTTGTTAAAATAAAAAATGTGCAAAGTGCACTTATAAACCATGTATGGTGGAATGTGCCCATATCACAATACATGTTCTTTATCCTCTACACAGACTGGTGTGACCACGATACAATTTGTCTTGTACTTGAGATATGATATGTACAACAAAGATACTGCAAAATTATATTTCCATGTCTGGAAGCATATCTGGATACTTTGCCACGGAAAACCAAAATATTGTATCGTGGGCACAACAGTCTATGTAGAGGATAAAGAACATGTATTTCCATGACTGAAATCATATCTTGATACTTTTCCACGAAAAACCAAAATCATTTAGCTATGGCCATGCAATTTCTATATTTGCAGCCATGGATGGAGAAAAGCAAAGGTTCATGTTTCTGCCTATCTCTTATTATATCCGTTGATTCTCACTTACTATATGTACATATTACTTGTTCTCCGATGCATACCAGCTTCCATTCATGTTCATTGTATTTTGTGTGTTCCCACATTCAAACAAACAAAATAGTTGGAGAAAATGGCAGAGTCTTGATTGTAGCAGTGGAAGAGGAGATACAAAGGTACATGCTTGTACTGTTATTTCATATTGCCTTGTTTTGTATTTCATTTATTGTCTGTATATGTGTTCACCTAGTTTATTGTATGTAGATGTTGCGTACCTTCCTACATAATAACTTATCTTCATTACATGTCTTTCTGCATACTAACTTTCTTCATGTCCGTTGTATTTTTCCTGCATTGCTACATTTAAACAAACGGAATAGTTGGAGAGGACGATGTACTCTTTGGTGTGAATGTAGACGAGGAGTTACAGAGGTGGATACCTATACTCTTATTTCATATTCCAGTGTTCAGTATTTCATTTACTGTCGGTGTATTTGTTGTGCTTGTTCTGTTGCTTTGCACCTTCTTCTTTTTTCCCTGTATGTATATACTACGTATATTTCTGCTTATTCTCATGTAAATCATATTCTGTTTGTTGTTACATTGAAATAAATAAAACTATTTTTCTTGTTCCACTGCTTTGCATTTTTTTTTTCTTTTTTTTTTAATTTCTTTACCTGTATGTATATGCTATGTATCTTTCTACTTACTCTCATGTGAATCGTATTATGTTTGTTGTTACATTGAAATTAATAGAACTGTTTTTATTTCTTTTACATGTTTGTCTTCATACTAACTTGCCTTCATGTCCATTGTATATTCGGCGTTGCTACCTTGAAAGAAACAGGTTGGTTGGACAGGAAGATGAATTCTTCTATGCAACAACAAAGGGTTATGTGGTACAATCTTCGAAAAGGTATACCAACTGTGCTAGTAAATTAAATATACAAAGCAGGTGGGGGGCATATAATATTAGACTAGAAAACGATGACTTGGTAGCAATGGGCCTTTGTGCCCTCCCCATTTCTACTTTTTCCACTTTCTATTATCCCTTTTACTTTCCAATTGCTCTGCTTAATGGTCTTTCCAAAAATGACTCGGTGCACAGCTTGGCGGACTCATGGGTTCACATTTATGGTCACGCTTCTACCTTATTCCATACTCATTGTTGGCCCTCGACTAGGTTTTGTGGAAACGTTGGTCATCTTTGACCAATTTTGGGACTTCGACAAGCTGGTCGAAGACGGAGTGCCAGGCGAAGTGGAGATCGTGGGATCTCACCCCCTTTTACGGGACTTTTTGGGTTTAGGGTTTATGTAACAGGTATGGGATGCTGGCCCATGGGTTTACCCATGCTTTGGCCCTTTTGTAATGTATAAATAGAAAGTTAGGCGATGTAAGTAAGTGGTGCTAAGGGTGATATCATGCTAAGTGCAAGCAATGTAAGTAGTAGTGAATGTTTGTGGCTTAGTGTGGAGCTACAGGCTTTGTGCATACTATGTGTTAAGACTTGCAGAGCTAAGTGAAAGTGATTGTAAGAAGCTGGTGTGCAGACTGTGTAAGAAGGCTTTGTGCTATGACCTAACTCGAGGAAGGAGGATCTGGCGAGGTGCACGCAGATCTCCTATCCTATGCGGAGTGGGTCTTGTGGCTATGTGCATTGAACGAAGATAATAAAGAGAAGAAGAGTTGGTGGACGTAGCCCTATGTTGGGGGTGAACCACGTATATCTTGTGTTGTGGGTGCTTTGTGCATTATGGTTGTTATGTGAGTTATGCTTAGTGTAGAAATAAATGTTAGATGCATCTGATATAGTAGCTTAGTGCTTAGTGATGTGACTGAATGCTAGATATGATCTATTTCTATATGTTAAGTGCTTGGATGTGTTATATCTTGTTGAATACTGCATTGTTCTGTAATTAGGGTTTTCTCCTGTGAAGTGGATAAGAGATCAATATTAATGAATGTTAACTGCTAAGTGCTCTGTTAAGTACTGTGATCACAGATATGTGTCCCGGATACGTTGTAGACACTTGAGTCCTGCAACCACCCCTGCCTCTACCTCGGGTGAGACTTCATCTGCTTCGCAGGTGTTGCCAAAAGGGCCGGTAGTTAGGGTTTTGTTGGTGCGATGTTGAAGCATTGAACCTTGGGTCTCCCCCTATTCCAACAAATGGTTCCGTTGTCCGGACCTGAAACTGTGATTGTTGAGACCTGAAACTGTGATTGTTGGGAACTAAAGAAAATAAGAAATATATGTGCGTAGATATGTTGATGTGATGCGCAGTACTCTACTTGACTTGCGAAGCTCTATGCTAAGAAAAGAAGCTCGATCTGAAGAAAAGAGGTAAGATCTTAAAGCTTTGTGCTCTAATAAAGGTAAGATAAGTGGAAATTTTTGTTTCAAAAGAATGGATCTAGGTATGTTTGATAGATTTGGTCCTAGTCTGAAAACTAGGGCACAACTAGAAGAAAGAAGATATGATATGAATAGATCTTATAGAACTAGTGAAAGATATGTTATTCCTATGCATAGAAAGAACTGTTGGACTAACAAGTGGATGCAGGATCCTAGAAAGAATTTTTTGTAGATCCACCACAGTGATCCCAGTAAGCAATACAGGAAAGCTTGGGGATCGTTCAAGAGAAAGAGAGGATTGACTCTTTGTTTTAATTGTAGAAGACTGAGACATCTTGCTAAGGAATTCCCTAGTCGACATCCTATTTGCATTTGTTGTAAGGCTATTGGACATGAAGTTTTCGATTTACCTAGAATGATTTCTAAAGTTGAAAAGATGAACATGAGACAAGAAGACCATGAGGAAGGTCAAGAGACTAAGAATATGCTCAAGAACCAGAAAGAATCAGAGACTGTATTATTGCAGATGAAAGAAACCCTAAATGATCATAGAGACATCAAGTTATCAAAGGTCTTAAAAGAGAAGGAGTGCATAGAAACAAGAATAGGAGACTTCGACATAGACTGTGTCCTGGATGAGGAAACACAGGTGACTATCATGATAGAAAGAACTTGGGAAATTTTGGGCAAGCCTGCTATGGTTACTTCACTGGGAGGAATATGATTTTTTAAAGGGAAGATGATAACCCTATGTGGAAGACTTACCCAGATACCTATGAGTGCTCATGGCACTTCGACAGAAGAAGAATTTGAGGTTGTTAAGTTTGTTGAGAACAACGCCCCATTTGCTATTTTGCTAGGAAAAACTTGGGTTGAGAAAGATCATATACGAAGGAAACAAGAAGAGGAAGCTCTGGAACAAAAAAAGCAAGAACTAAGAGATTTCATGGCTAGGAGAATAGCGCACTTACTGGAAGAACAGGAAGACAGGTCGAAGCTACTAAGGACCAGAGACCTGGCTGTCAAATTTGAAAGAACACAAGAAGACTTGAAACCCTTGTCCATACAAGAGAGTAGAGCACCTACCCCAGAAAGAGAAGAAGTATTACCCTTGAACCCTGTGAAAGACCCTCCACAGTGCGAAGTTACTTTTCCAAGAGGAGATAAGAACAATAATGGAAAGAGGAAATCAGTGACTCAAATCATAGGAAAGAAAGCCAAAAAGCTCAGCAACAAGAAAGCAAAGTTAGAAAAATTGCAGGAAGTTCCAGAGAGGACTTCGCAAAAGGAAGGTTTGCAGAACTGGAACTTCATCGGGATATCAGAATAGCGCAGATTGGCACTTCGCCATGACGAAGCAATATGACCATTAGAGGTGTCATGTCCATTAGAGCGATGCTCCAGAACGACTAGAAACGCAGTTATTGCCAGAACGTTCGCCATTGGACCGTTGGGATTGCGCCATAATGGATGGAATTGCATTGATTGAGGCATTCCTGCCCGTTGGAGGATTATATTACGACATTGTCTATTTATCCCGTCAAGCATTGCACCGAGAACAATTTTGCCAATTGTGATTATCCGAGACCACAGAGAACTAGTTGCTTTTGCGCAGTGCTTAGTCAGAGCTCGCCACCCGTTCTGTTACACTGAGTGTTTGCTCACCGACCTGAGATATCTGATCTCGAGCGTGCATGTCGGACGACATTAGCACAGTAGAAAAGTCCATCGAAGAGATCCTAATAGACCTCATGACTGAAAAGGTGATGTCTGCAGGCGTACAAGCTTCATCGATGTGAGGATTGGAAGCATCCTCATCGACTGCGCAACGTCAGTCTAGCCAACCCGCTGCTGAGAAACATAGCAAGCATCATGATGACTTAACGAATGCGAAGCTCATCCCATCAATCATGCCCGACTACATCCTACCTTTGGTTGGTGCGATGAGTTGTGACAATGTCCTAAGGGACTTCGAATACGCAGTGATTATCGCGTACCTCCCGAAGGGGATACGCATAGTAGGACTCAAGTTGGAAAGGATTCTGACGTTGAAGATCAGCGACTATAACTTGGGATATCACAAGAAATATGGCATGCTCGCACCACATAAGTATTTGACCAAGACAAAGGGGACGAAGTTGAAGATCATCCCCCAACCGTGGACCATGGACATCGTGAGGTCCACCATCTTGAACGTAATGAAGATACCCCACTTTGGAAGGAATCAGGAGGTTAAGGCATGCCTCAAACTCCTATTGTCTCGCTTCCCTGGAGGTTATTTGTGGCTGGAAAAATGCATCACCGTAGATCCGGCGTTGATCCATCAAATCACTGGATTAAGCATGCAAGGACCAGACCCATAAGACTTTTATCAGGGAAGGCTGCAGATCGCGCCCTGGCGCAGAGAATCAAAGACACCTATGGCGATGTGGATAAGGGGAAGCGAGGCTACAAGGTAGCTTCCATCCAAAATGGCGCAGTTTGCCTAGCCTTCCAGTTGATCGTTGGTAAGCTAGTAAGGAATAATCGACCCACGCAGGTCACGGGGTTTGTCGTCGACCTCGCAGGAAAATGCATTGAAGGGATACAAATGAACTGAGTGAGCTACCTCGTCAACCAGTTAGAGAAAGACTGCCGCAAAGCTCAGGATCAAGGCTATGAGTTCCATTTTAGTTGGTTGTTGATCCTCGTCGCTTTCATTTCTTGGGAGATGCCAAAAGGAGTGACCTTCCCTGAGATTGAGCCATCTGAACCCCTAGTTGCGAAGTTCACTACACTCTATTACTCAAGCAACATGGCTAAGCAATGGCAGTCAAACATTGTGTTCCACACCTATTACCTGCATTTGAAAAGGGCTATTGAGTCTTTCCCTCATATGACGTTGAACACCTTGCACAGGTTCATACCATTTGTGAAGTTCTGCGCAGATAGACATTTTATTTATATCACTGTGTGTGGAGGTGTGTGGAGACGAACATAAAGAAGAGTTTCAATCCTACTATAATCTCATTGAGGAGGACATGGAAGAAATAACTAAGGAATGGCCCGCAGATTTCCTTATACTAATGGACCAGGCAGAACTGTCCAACCCCGACCTCATCAGCAGTCTTGTGGTCACTTGCGAAGAATATGATGCACCCAGTAGTAGAAGAAGGAAAAATAAGGAAGAGGTACAGGGGATGAATAGCGCATCAGAAGAGACTGCTTCAAATTCACCTGGAGGGGGAGGAGGTGACGAAGTAGACAAGGAAGAGAATGATGGGAAAGAAGAAAAACCAGAGTAGGCCAAAGTAACACCACCTAGAGATCCCCTTGATGAAGCTGAGACATCCAAGAAAAGAAAGGTTTCCCCCAAGAAACCTACATCGTGAAAGAATTCAAAAGCCAATAAACTGCCATTTCAGACTGTGCTAACAGTGGATGACATTGACCTTATCATTGTTGTTGTGTCAGACACCTTGCAGGATATCTTGCAGCGAAGTGAAGCCAAACAGGAGACAATGTTTGACAGGATCGAAGCAGAGCTTAAAGGAGTACAATAAGATCTCTATTCGAGTCGCACGGTGTCTACTATGCCACTGCAATCAGAAGAAATAGAGTTGGGAGATGAGCCTGCCCAGCTATGCAGATTAGCAGACTCGACAGAAGATTGCCTTCAACATGTCCAGGACGAAAATAAACATGCCATAGAGACCCTGAAGCAAGCAAAAGAGGAAGCCATAGAGCAACGACGGGTTGCCCAACAAGAAAAAGACGACCTCTAGGCAAAGTTTGCAGAGGATAGAGTGCAGATCCATAAGGAGAAAGAACAGTTGCTCGCAGAGAAGATGGGAGTTAAAGAAGCAATCACCAGAGCACTTTGCTCTATGATAGGCTTAGAACAGAGGGAATAAGAATCCACTGTGAGACAGGTGGGGAAGCTCGTTGAAGCCATTCAACAGCTCCAAGCCCGAATAGCAGAACTGGAACTACAATCTGTGCCAAGCACTCCACAGGAAGTGCGAGATCAGAGAGAGGAAACTGCCCAAAGCGCAGTTGAGAGAATCAAGGCATTTACCTTGGAATTCAATCAACTCAGCAGTCGAAGTGTGCAAACCTATAGTGCCTTGCAGAGGACCCTAACCTAACATCAGAGTCATAGCTCCAGGAAGCAAAGCAACAAGAAGAAACAATGCAAGCACAATTGAAGCTATTGTCACCGGTCGAGAGGATGAAAAGGTCACAGGAATAGTGCACGATTCAGCAACAGGTCCATGCCATCTAGAGTAAAGTCATGGAAGTGACCCAGAGGCTCCAGCCAGTGCAGGATGAAGCTTACACACTTTTTGAGGAGATTGAAGGACAAGGTGCACAGCTAGAACAAATGGTCACCTCAGTTGAATAGCGGTTGGAAGGACCTATCACCGAGAAGGTCATTCAGGAGTTCATCGAGTAAGAGGCTCTGGGGAAATAGCAGGTCGAGCCAAGCTCAAGGCAGAGTTACCCAGATCAGAGTGACTCAGGATGAGTCACAGGTGAGTGTTGGGGGCCTTTTGGCCCTCGACCAGGTTTTGTGGAAATGTTGGTCATGTTTGACCAATTTTGGAACTTCGACAGGCTGGTCGAAGACGGAGCGCCAGGCAAAGTGGAGATCACGGGATCTCGCCCTCTTTTACAGGCCTTTTTGGGTTTAGGGTTTATGTAACGGGTATGGGATGTCGGCCCATGGGTTTACCTATGCTTTGGCCCCTTTTGTAATGTATAAACAGAAAGCTAGGCGATGTAAGTAGGTGGTGCTATGGGTGATATCATGCTAAGTTAAATCAATGTAAGTAGTAGTGAATGTTGGTGGCTTAGTGCGGCACTAGAGGCTTTGTGCATACTATGTGTTAAGACTTGCAGAGCTAAGTGCAAGTGATTGTAAGAAGCTGGTGTGCAGACTATGTAAGAAGGCTTTGTGTTGTGACCTAACTCGTGGAAGGAGGATCTGGCAAGGTGTGCGCAGATCTCCTATCCTATGCAGAGTGGGTCTTGTGGCTCTGTGCATTGAAAAAATATAATAAAGAGAAGAAGAGTTGGTGGACGTAGCCCCATGCTGGGGGTGAACCACGTATATCCTGTGTTGTGGGTGCTTTGTGCATTATGGTTGTTATGTGACTTATGCTTAGTGTAGTAATATATGTTAGATGCATCTGATATAGTAGCTTAGTGCTTAGTGATGTGACTAAATGCTAGATCTGATCTATTTCTATATGTTAAGTTCTTGAATGTGTTAGATCTTGTTGAATATTGAGATGTTCTGTAATTAGGGTTTTCTCCTGCGAAGTGGATAAGAGTTAAATATTAATGAATGTTAACTGCTAAGTGCTCTGTTAAGTACTGTGATCACAGATCCATGTCCCATCTAGGTTGTAGACACTTGAGTCTTGCAACCACCCCTGCCTCTACCTTGAGTGAGACTTCATCTGCTTCGCAGGTGTTGGTAAAAGGGTCAGTAGTTAGGGTTTTGTTGGTGCGTTGTTGAAGTGTTGAACCCTGGGTCTACCCCTGTGCCAACACTTACCCCCTTTTTCGATTGCGGGTGTCGGTCTGGCGGGTTCAAGATTTCTCCCCTGGCTTCTAGGGTTCCGCAATATACAGATTGGTCGTCATGCCCCGCCATCACGCCATATTTACTGTTACACATTTTTCCAGTCAAAAGATCAGAGGCATACAATTTGACCCTCAGGTGCTCATGTTTCTTGAGTATCCCTTGACACCCTATTTTGTATTCCATATCCTTCCACCCTTCATGTGACATTAAGAACTATTATGGACAGTATACAATGCATATTCTTGTTTATTCCTTCTGATGTTCATCTACACATGCTTGCATCAGAAAAAGTTGGACTAGTGACATGGCCATGAGCAGTCAGTCATCCCAGACATCAGCAGACCGACAAGGCCAAAGGTAAAGATGCATACATTATGTTCCTAGTATGTTTACCAAACAAATATCCTTAGTTATTTATTCATCTATGGCATGGTGAATATGTTGATGTCATCTGCAATACATGGTTTGTAGTTCACCAGAAGTATCAACAAGTACGAGCGATACGTCGAACATAGAGCAGGTTCCGCAAACTAAGAGGTGTGGTTGCAAAACTCTGGCTCCATAGTTCATCAAAGTTATGCGTCTACTTGTAGATTTATGCAAGGAAATAAAGAATACAAAAAAATAATGCACATTATTATTCACTTTAGTTTTCCTGTTCAAAAATTGTCACCAGGTCTAGACTTGTAACACCCAAAGTACTATCAATAGAGGGCTTGAACAGCTGTCGAACTGGAAAAGTGTTCATTGGGGACATAATGGTCATCTATAGCACCTACTTGGACAAGGCAAACAAAACTAGATCCATTATGCGTGCTGACATGACAGACAAGGAAGCCATGATGACAGTCACATTGACTATTCCTACACAACTTGTCCAGAAACATGCAGAAAAGATATTGTCGGGTAATGGGATATCCATTACAAATTTTAATATATTGCCCAAAACAATATATGACCATGGTGATTGTGATCGGATTATTTCGGTCAACGAAACAAGTATTGTGGAAAAAAATCTCATTGTTTGTTCAAAATATCGTTTCGTCCCGGACGCAACTATCAGTCAGCTTGCACAGAGCAATGATATTTACACAATTAGAACCATTGGCGCAGTTGTCACTCTGGCGAGAAAACTTGGCTCGCAACACATTCTCCATATAAAATATGGAGAGTCGGATAGCGACAAGGAAATGGTACCGTTCTCCATATCCAATTTTGTCCTTTACTTTCACATGTGCATGTATCTCAGGTAAGTTACACAAATATTGCATTGTTCCATGTTCCAGCTGCAATTGTTTGATACCCATTCAAATTTGTTTTCGTCAATGGAACAACAATTGCATAAAGGGAAATTTCCACTTATGTTCTTCAAAAATATAACAAAGAAAAGGGATGTTAGAGAAAGGATCTTTCGCTCAACCCAAGCAACATTTGTAACAGAGTTGCGAGCAAACTTAATACAGGATCTGAAGAAACTAACTAGCTCTACAATTGTTGTGCGTATACATCTACAAAATCATCCTCACTTTGCTCATACAAATAGCCTTCACCAAATATCTGCGGCTTGTTTTATTTTTTTTTATTTTTTGGGGGGGGGTGCAATTGTGTATTATATTGTTTAGTGTATTAATTATTGTGCTCGCGCTTCCAGGTTGAAGGTGTTTTGGTTGCAGTGAATGCGTACTAGAGCCCCTTTGAGCCTGTATGTGCAAAATGCAACTCTCATGCTTCTGTTTCCGCTTTGATAAGTGATGATACTATTGATTGTCTGCGATGCGGTGAAAAATGTCCATATATATATGGACATTGCCTCAATGCTACCATCCAAACCGTGGGCAACACAACCATGCATTGTACAATTAGGCAGCCTATGTTACAAGATGTGCTTCCTAGGTTAGTTGAATTGTCGTATGAAGCATACCTACAGAAAAAGGCAAGCAGTGTCTACATGTTGCACGACTTTCGGATACACAACAAATTTACCTTAAATGAGGACAATGCAATATTGCATATCGGTTGAAGAAGAAGAAGAAAAAAAAACAAGAAAAAAAAACATATCAAGCTTTGGCAGGAAACGAAAACATCTCATGTGTCTCTGTAATATTTCTTCAACACCCAGATGAATGTTCGTCGGACTCAAGTACTTGAGAATCTAATTACAAATGCAATCGATGTTGTTATTTTGATGTTTTCTTGCATCTCCCACTAAGAATTTTTCATTGTGTCTCTGCAATATTTGTTCAACACCTAGAAGAATGTTCGTTGGACACGAGTACTTGAGAATCTAATTACAAATGCGATCAATGTTGTTCTTTTGATGTTTTCTTGCGTCTCCCATTGAGGATTTTGCATATTTGTTTCGGTGTGCAAATAAAAGAAAAAAAACATGGTGGGTGGTTGTTGCTTTGATGGAGGATCCTGCACGTTTTTTGGGTGCCAAATTCGATAATTGTTTTTCAACTATTTAGCCATGATAGGATTTCTACAATTTTCTTTTGGGTGCCCGAATAAAATAAAATTTTGTCTCCAACTATACATTTATGGTATGGTATCTGCATTTTCTCGATGCCCTAATTGAAAAAAAAGGGAACTCGGCATGGATTGAAACATCAACTTGAGATATTTAGATCTCGCTATAGATATTGCATGCGCATAATATTGTCCGGTCTAAAAATGGGAAGCATGGCAGCAAACCCCATATATCCCATGCCCCCGGTTATTTTCTTGTGGGAACATATACTAGATGTAAGAGAAAACCAATGCCACGACATGTTTTCTTTACATATCAAATTGTTTGTTGCAAAGGTCGATGCATCCTGCTCTATGGAACCTTGTGGAATCTTGCTTGTGGCATGTTTGGAGTTTACTTGGTTCTTGGTTGTATGCTTCGTCTGTCAGTTTGTATATCGCGGAACTCCGAGTGTTGTTTGGAGGACACGGAACAATAGAGTTGCAATTTTCTATTCCGCAAGTCCACCTATCAATTTGTATAGCGTTGTGACGCAAATGTAGTATGTGGCTTGTTTTAGCACTTTTCCTTGATCGATGAACTTGGTAAAATTAATCTCCTGGAATAATTTGAAATAAACGAATATATACTATGTGAATTCCAATGGAGCTATCATATCAACAAGAGGCCCTTTCAAATTGGTCGTTGCTATACTTGCGGTGACAGAATTTTAAAAAGCTTTTTTTGTTTATTTCATTTTTTTTTAAATAAGAGATTTAACATCCTTTAGTAATTTTATGTAATTAAATTGTGCAATATCAATATTTAATATTATTAATTTACTATTTGAAAATAATGTTTTTAGATAATGTTAGATAGTTGATAGGGATTACCATTCGTTAACAATCACAATCTTGAGCTCTCCAACCCTGGAGTCTATCTGTCAATTTGTATATCGTGGAACTCGGAGTGCTCTTTGGAGGACACGAAAAAATAGAAGTGCAATGTTGAGCCAGACAGCTCGCAAGTTCGTGTGTCAATTTGTATATCGCAGAACTCTACGTACTATTTGTAGGACATGGAACAATAGAGGCCCAATTTTGAGCCCGCCAACCCGAGAACCCGCGATCCAAAAAGTGGCTAAGTATGGAATGAGGGATTCGTACATGCTCTATAAAATCTCATGTCCATACTTTATAAAAGTACATATTTAGTATGTATTACTCGTTTTTCGAAAAATTTCTAGGTGCGAAAGTTGGCAGATTCACGTCTTCAGATTTCCACTTACTTTTATATCACCACCTTGACCGACTACTTCCCCGTTTCATATTGTACAAACTTTTTGGATCGCGGGTTTCCGAATAGGTGAGCTTTTCTTTTAAATAAGATATTTAACATCCTTTAATAATTTTATGTAATTAAATTGTACAATATCAATATTTAATATTAATAATTTAGTATTGAAAATAATGTTTTTAGATAATGTTACATAGTTGATAGGGATCACCATCCGTAAACAATCGCAATCTTGAGCTCGTCAACC
Organism: Picea sitchensis; assembly: GCA_010110895.2. Classification (NCBI taxonomy): domain Eukaryota; kingdom Viridiplantae; phylum Streptophyta; class Pinopsida; order Pinales; family Pinaceae; genus Picea; species Picea sitchensis. The sequence goes on from SNQJ01S0000425.1 coordinate 179,725, forward strand.
CTGGAGTCTGTTTGTCAATTTGTATATCGCGGAACTCTAAGTGTTGTTTGGAGGACACGGAACAATAGAAGTGCAATGTTGAGCCAACCAGCCCGCAAGTCTGCCTGTCAATTTGTATATCGCGAAACTCTGGGTGTTATTTGTAGGACATGGAACAATACATGCCAAATTTTGAGCCTGCCAGCCCGACAACCCGCGATCCAAAAAGTGGCTAAGTATGGAATGAGGGATCCGTACATGCTCTATAAAATCTCATGTCCATACTTTATAAAAGTACATATTTAGTATGTATTACTCGTTTTTCAGAAAATTTCTAGGTACGGAAGTTGGCGGATTCACATCTTCAGATTTCCCTTACTTTTATATCACCAGCCCGACCGACTGCTTCCCCGTTTCATATTGTACAAACTTTTTGGATTGAGGGTTTCCGAATAGGCAAGTTACTAGATAGGCGGGTTCAACATTGTGTTTCCATTGTTCCGTCGCCTGCAAATAGCACCATCATATGAACAAGAGGACATTAAAATTCAAATTCGTCGTTGTTATACTTGCAGTGAAGCTAACAGTACAAAAACTTTACTTAAACATCCAAAAATTGATTTTCTTGTAACTTTTCGACGCTTCTCTTATAGAAACAGATCCTGGAAACTATAAACATCGCTCGTTGTATTTATTCCTTAACTGAAGAACTTGTTAACATGTTTAATGCACTTCATAGTTATTGTTAAGACCATCAATGGGGCTTTCTTACAGCAATTCCTGCTTCCGAAAATTGTCATCCGCTTTCTTTTTTGCCCTCTACTTTCCCTTTCTTTACTTACTCGTTTTTTCGGAAAATGTCTAGGTGCGGGATTTGGCGGATTCACATCTTCAGATTTACAATGTTACTTCTATATCAACAGCCCGACCGACCGCTTCCCCGTTTCATATTGAACAAACTTTTTGAATCGTGGGTTCCCGCATAGGCGAGTTCAACATTGTGTTTCCATTGTTCTATCGCCTGCAAATAACACCCACAGTTCCACGATTTACAAATTAGCAAAAAAAATTCCCTTCATCTCGTTTTCTTTCACTTTCTGTTTACTTGGTCCTTTTTTTGAATGTCTCATGCTTTTATATACAGCACCCGAAGTTCCGCAATATACAAATTTCCCTCTCGACATTGCACTTCCAGTTCCCCTACGCACAAACAGCACCCGAAATTCCACGATATACAAATTGACGGCTGAAATATGTTACTGAGATACAATTTGACCATCGGCCCCTCACGTCTCCTGGGTATATCTTGTGACCCTTTTTTTTGTAACCCGCCCAACCGCTTTCCATACTTGGGCATTTCTTGGAATTTGTTTCACGGGTTGGCGAGTGGAAAAAATGTACAATGCTTGGTCGTTGTTTGCCATCCCCACTACCTTCGTACTTCTTTCTAGATATGCAATTATTAAGCTTTAATGCTAGTAGTTCAGCATGCAGGAACCGTTAATATTGTCATTAATGTCTGGAAGGCTCGAGAAGATTTGTTATTACTACGAATTAAACCAAGATTTGCGGAGAAGAGTGTTATCCTTTCCAAGTATTTATTTCAAACATGATGCAATCTCTTTCATGCGTCGGTCGGTTGGCACCTTTAAGAAATCTTTAATTCTTAATCGCTCTTCGTCGTCACCGCCACCTTTGCACTTTTTTTCTAAATATGCAATTAGTGAGCTTTAATGGTAACAACTCATTACGCACAAACCCTGGAGATTGTCATTGATCAATGAAAGGCTCGAGGAGATCTTCCATTGTTACGCATTAAACTAGGATTTGCGGAGTGTTATATTATCCCTCCCCAATTTTCATTTCAAACATCGTCTAGAGCAAACAAAAATTATCATTAACTTGTGGCAACAGTTCTGTCCAGATACAGTAAACACCTTCGGGCATGATGGCCAGAGTTTCCAATATTCCAGGGCATATTCTTACTACTCATCTCCCTCCACCCAGGAGCAAAAAAGGAGATGGTCCCTTGGTACACCAAGAGATATATTTCAAGCTAATGAATTCTAAGGCAACCCTGCCTGCTCAGATAACCTGCCCAGTTGTATTGATGGCTAGCACAGAGGTTGATGTCATGGATTTCGAGCCGGAAGAAGAAGATTTGATGGACGGTGATACGACAATGGATGATGGCAATGTAGAGATTGTTCCCACTCCTGCGCCCAAATTGAAATCATCCATAACGGGAAGAACTTCCCGGCTCAGGGATGGCGGTCCTGACAACACCAAAAGAAGGAGTTTCAGAAAAGAAATCGACGTTGAATGCAATAGCCACTTTGTAGCTCTAAAGTAGGAATTCCAGAGGTCCAAATTAGTCCATTCTAGGTGGAAGACTTTCATTATAAGGAAATGATATGTTGATGCTCCCAAATATATATTTCAAGCCAAAAAACTATTCAATTGCGGGACTACTAACTTGTTCTCTGGATATACAATTAACATCTTAGGGAATGAGGACCAAAACTCCCACCAGTGCAAGGCATATTCCTACTAGTCATCTCCTTCCACCCAAAATGGACCAATTTGGGCCTCTAGAATTGCACATGCAACCTGTATACCTGAAGTTTTCGATTGTGGAGAGGCAGTTTCTTGGTGTGTCCTAACTTTCAGTTAAGGGCTATTCCATTTGCCCTGCAACATTTTTCGTCTTCTTCCTCATGGGAAGCTTCTGAGATCTATCAATTTTACCACAGGATGATCCACCAAGGAGAAAACTGCAAGGATTTCCTTAAAAAAAAGCATGGTAATCTGTTTTGTCTGCATGTTGAATAACATCTCGATGGCTCCCGCATGTTGTGGATCCCATCCCTGTGTTTGTGGCAGATACGTTCAATGTTTTGGCCCAAAGAACTGGTTCCAATTTCAAAGTATACATATACAATGCTCAATGTTTTTTTTTTAATGGATTTGCTATTAAAAAAAATTGCCTTGGAGTTTTGGTTGTTGTTTCTTTTCTGGATTTAACACCTCTTCTCATTGGCATGGTTCGGTAGTCTCGTAGTTCTTTGATATTGTATTTTCTTAGGTAATTTGTTCTAAAATGTAGCATCTAACAATTATATGACAATGTACTGTGTCGATCCATCAGGCTTTTATGCAAACAAAAAATGAATTACACACAGTTTCAAACCAACGTTCAATTCTATTTGTAATGTAGATAGAACATAGCAATACCAAATCACAATGTTGCAGCAAGATCATCATTGTTGTTTCTAGACATGCAATTATTAAGCTTTAATGCTAACAACCCATAATGCAAGAAGTTTAATACTTAATTTAATATGTTACAGTCATGGAAGAATGTATCAAGAACACACTTACACCCACAAGTTGCAATAAAATCTAATCTTCAACAAAACATTTGCTGGCAATTACTAGAAAATGATGGTTTTGCAACAATGGGGCTTGTTTGAAACCAATTCGCGCTTACGAAAATTGCCCTCCGCCCTTTTATTTTCCCACTCTTTTATCCCCTGTAGTTTCTCTTTCTAGTTACTTAATCATTTTTTCCTAAAATGCCTTGCTGTGCGGATTGGCGGATTCACGTGTTTCGACCGAGCGCTTCCCCTTTGTCTAAATTGCACTTTCCATTGTTCTGTGACCTGCAAATAGAACTCTGGCTTCTGCTATATGCAGAATTACTTCTGGACTCCCACATCATCCCCTCTTTTGTGTTACACATTTTGCACCAAAATGTTCCGATATATACAATTTGACACTCGGCGCCTTACGACTCCTCGGGAACCCGTCACCCTATTTTGAAGCCCATCCGACTGCTTTCCACACTTGAAAATTTCTTGACATCTCTTTGGTGGATCGTCGAGTTCGCAGGTTCAGGAAATTTCAAATTTCTAGATGATGTTTCCTATGCCTGCTACCTTCAGATTTCTTTCCAACTATATGCAATATGTATACAACTTATCCAACATAAAAACAGAAAAGATCTTGCCAAGAAATGGAATATGTATTGCAGATTTGAATATATTGGACCTTCTTTTCCCTCTTCTATACTTGACCAAATTGTTGTTTCTTTTTCCCCTCTACTCTCTCTTTCTCTTTACTTAGTTGTTTTTTCGAAAAGGGGACTTCGACCAACCAGTAGCCATTCGATGCCTAGGCACTTTTCAGAACGTGAATTCCCAGACAGTCGGCTCTATATTGAACTTCCATTGTTCCGTCGCCTGCAAACAGCACCCAGACCTCCACCATATACAAATTTGTTGCCACACTCCCACATCATACCCTCTTCCATGATACGCAGTTTGCACACGAAATTTCCAAGACATGCAATTTGACCTTCGGGTCCTCACATCTCTTGGGGACCTATTGTCACCCCGTTTTGAAGCCCCTCCGTCCGCTTTCCATATTTCGTCATTTCTTGGAATCTCTTTCGCACCTCCAATTCCATACTTACCCAACATTTTTCTCTTGCAGATTCTCGGACATGCAGACTGCGCTTCCAGTGTTCCTTCACCTGCAAACAGTCCTCCNCAAGATATAGAAATTGACTTCCGAACTCTTACATCAGCCCTCTTTCGTGTTACCCAGTATGCACTAAAATTTATGATCAATACAATTTGACCGTCGGGCCCTCATGTCTCCTCCAGAACCCTTCTCAACCTATTTTGATGCCCGTCCTCCCGCTTTCCACGGCCATTTCTTGCAATCTCTTTCGCGGGTCGTCGGGTTGGCGGGTTCAGACAATTTCCAATTCCTAGTCGTTGTTTTCTATGCCCACCACCTCCGCACTTCTTTCCAAGTATATGCGATAAGTATATAACTTCTCCAGAAACATGCACAAAAGATCTTGCCAAGAAATGGAATATATATTAAAGACGTGAATATATTAGTCCTTCTTTTCCGTCTTCTATACTTAACCAAATTTCCATTTCTCTTTTCCCTGTAATTTGTCTTTCTCGTCACTTATTCGTTTTTCCGAAAATATCTAGTTGTGCAGGTTAGAAGTCTTGCGAGTTCAAGACACCTACATCGGCCCCTCTTCTATGTTACACAATATGCACTCAAAATTTCCGATCAATACAATTTGACCGTCGGGTCGTCATGTCTCCTCGGGAACCCTTGCCAACCTATCTTGGAGTTCGTCTTCTGGATTCCTACATCAACCCCTCTTCCATGTTACACGGTATGCACTCAAAAGTTTCGATCAATACAATTTGACCATCAGAGCCTCGTGTTTCCTCGGGAACCCTTGTCAGCCTATTTTGAAACCCGTCTAACTACTTTCCACGGCCATTTATTTTGCAGATCGTAGACAATTTCATATTCCTAGTCGCAGTTTTATGTGCCCACCACCTTCGCACTTTTTTCCGAGCATATGCAATAAGTATATAACTTCTCCAGAAACATGAAGAAAAGAACTTGCCAGGACATGGGATATCTATTACAGATGTCAATATATTAGCCCTTCTTTTCGGTCTTCTATACTTAGCCAAATATCGGTTTCTCTTTTCCCTGAACTTTATCTTTCTCATCACTTATTCATTTTTTCGAAAATGTCTAGTTGCATGGGTAGGAAAACTTGGAGGTTCACATTTGCACTCGTGCTCTTATATCGCGACATCGATCGACCGCTTCCCCATTCCATACCCAGCCACTTCTCCGACCGCATATTCCCGGTAGGCAGGCTATACATTGGACTTCTATTGTTCCATGACCTGCGAACAGTACCGTGACTTTCGCGATATACAAATCAACAACTGGACTAAGATCATGATGTCTTATGTATTACAGTCTACCTATCATTCCCTCTTTCGTGCTACACATTTTGCACTGAAAACTTCCAAGACATACAATTTGACTATCGGGTCCTCACGTCTCCTATGGAACTATTGTCACCCCATTTTGAACCTCATCTGTCCACTTTCCATACTTCGCCATTTCTTCAAATTTCTTTCGCGGATCGTCGGGTTGGCGGGTTCAAGAAATATCCAATTCCTAATCGATGTTTCTTGTGCCCGCACCCTTTTGGAATTAGCAATTGCCAATTATATATAAGAACTTACTTCTAAGTATCTGATTAGCCAGCGTTAATACTAAACCAGGATTTGAGAAAATATCCCATTAATACGCATAAAACCAAAAGTTTTGGATGGTTATATTATCCCTTCTGAGTGTTAATTTCAAACATCATGGAATGTCATTTGTGAGTCGTCGGGTTGGTCCATTCACGATATCCTCAATCCTCGATTCTGAAAACGAGTCTGACTGATCGTTTCCCTATTCCGTACTTAGCCACTTTTCTGCAATTCCGCAAATATACAAACCGACCGCTGAACTGCCCCATCATGCTCTCTTATGTTTTACACATTTTGCAGTAAAAAATTATGATACATAAAATTTGACCGTGGGACACTTGCCTCTCATGAGTATCCCTCGTAACCCTATTTTGAATCTCGTCTGACCTCTTTTCAGACCTTGCCATTCGTTCCTTGCTCTCCCTCGTCTCCGTGACCTTCGCACTTGTCTATAATAAAAAAATGTTTTTATATATATTTAGTACATTTTGCACTCAAAACTTCCGAGACATACAATTTGACCGCCGGGTCCTCACGTCTCTTGTGGAACTATTGTCACCCCATTTTGAAGCTCATCCGTCCACTTTCCATACTTCGCCATTTCTTTGAATTTCTTCGACGGATCGTCGGGTTGGAGGGTTCAAGAAATATCCAATTCCTAATTGATGTTTCTTGTGCTCACGCCCTTTTGCAATTAGTAATTATATATAAGATCTTATTTCTAAGTATGCAATTAGAAGTGTTAATGCTAAACCAGAATTTGAGGAAATCTCCCATTAATACGCATAAAACCAAAATTTCGAGATGGTTATATTATCCCTTCCGAGTGTTAATTTCAAACATCATGGAATGTAATTTGTGCGTCATCGAGTTGGTCTGTTCACGAAATCTTCAATCCTCAATTCCGAAAACGAGTTTGACTGACCATTTCCCTATTCCATACTTAGCCACTTTCCCAGAATTCCGCAAATATACAAACCGACCGTTGAACTGCCCCATCATGCTCTCTTCCGTTTTACACATTTTGTAGTCAAAATTTTCGATACATAAAATTTGACCGTGGGACACTCGCCTCTCTTGAGTATCCCCCATAAACCTATTTTGAATCTCATTCGACCGCTTCTCAGACCCTGTCATTCGTTCCTTGCTCTCCCCCGTCTCCATGGCCTTCGCACTTGTCTATAATAAAA
>SNQJ01S0000425.1:207579-232547 GCA_010110895.2 Picea sitchensis
ACAATAGAGGACTACCCCTATGTTGGGATCAACTTTTACAGGGATCCGGACATGCCCGTACCTCCTGGAGAGGAGCGAGGAGAGATAGGTACATTTGTTTTTAAAGTTATTTAATTTTTAGTTTCTTTTTTAATATATATCATTTTTATGTGAATCAGAGTATCTAACAACTATGTATATGTTATGTACAAATGTGGGACCAGTGCGTCCAACAGACTTGTCGAGGACTAGGCAACGTCCTCAACCAGAGGCAGTACCACCAGTAGTAGCAGGGGGACCTCCAGCTAGAGAGGCTGAGAGAGTTTTGAGACGGGTGGAGCGGAACCTCACCACGCTCACTCATGTAGTTACCATGGCCGAGATCAAGGATCTCCCACCATCGATGCAACCTCACCTAGTTGGGGTGCCATAGACCTGGGTCCAACTCTTCTGGCGTTTGGAGAACACCGTTGTTCACTACGGCAAGGCCAACAGGCCCCGTTCTTAGCTAGGATGGACCGCCCCGTTCTTAGCTAGGATGGACCACTTACGTGCCAAGGGCACTCTTTTGTATATTTTTTAGGGCATAAGCCCCGTGATGTATATCGAATATGTATTTTTGAGGCGTTCGTGCCCACCGATGTACTCTGACACTTTTATATATATATATATATATATATATATATATATATATATATGTATGTATGTATGTATGTATGTATGTATGTATGTATCTATGTATGTATGTATGTATTTACATATTTTATGTCTTATGGATCACATTTTTACAATTGTATGTACATGTGTATGCGTGTGCTTCTTTTTATGTGTGTGCAATATGCCAATCTAATACTTGATTAGCTAGAGTATCTGTCACTTGATTTAATCTCCTAGGAACATGAATATATGTAATGTAATCAAAGCGACATTCTAAGAGACGTACCCTAAGGAATCGTCGGTGTAGAGTAGGATCATAAATGCGGTAAACCCCATTTAACTGGGACACAACCAGCTGAGCATCTAAGTAGACCCGGAGGTGAGAGATACCATGCAACAGAGCGTCACGAAGCAACTCTATCATTGTGTTGTACTCGACGACATTGTTTGTGGCGTCACCTAAACAGATACCTCCTGAAGATAGCAATTGGCATTGAGGCGTGAAAATCACCCAAGCTATGGAAGTAAGCCTCTGAGTGTGTTGGCTAGCATCGTCCGCGAACCCAACAAACACCTCTAATTCACTTGACATCTGCCACAGTGAAAAAGATGACATAAATAACGACACGTCCATAAAACAAAAAGACAAAAACTAATTGTATAAGAACTATACATATGTATAAGAAGTCACCCAAGGTGACCAACGTACGAGTAATACTTCTTACTTAAGTCAAAGTCAACTAGACGATAAGCGCCCTTCTTTAATACTTCCTTCACTATGAAAGGTCTGAACCACATGGGTTTGAACTTGCTTGCACCCAGGGGATCCTTATATTGGTCATAGACTAGGATAAGGTCACCTTAGGAGAAAAGCCGAGGATGAACAGATCGATCATATTGACACTTGACTCGTTGCTTGTGAGCCTCGTTAGCTAAGGTTGCATCACGACGTTGCTCATCGAGCTGCTCGAGATATAATAAGCGTTCCTCAAGCAGTGAAGTGTTTGGCAATAACTCTACTGCCAACTTTAGAGATGGGATCTAGCACTCTATAGGCAAGATTGCTTCCAGCCCGTAAACGAGTTGAAAAGGTGAGAAATCAATGGTAGTCTTTACAAACGTTCGATAGGCCCATAATGACGAGTACAACATCAAATGCCAATTTGACTTTGCAGAATTGATCGTTTGCTACAGAATAGTCTCGAGGGACTTATTCACAGCTTCCACCTAACCATTCGCTTATGGGTAGTAGGGTGATGAATGCTCTTGCCTCAACCCAAGATTTGATGTTAACTCGAACATCATTTTGTTCTGAAAGTGACTGCCATAGTCAGTGACAATCTCCTTCGGGATGTCGAACCTTACTACTATCTGGTTAAAAATAAAGAGAGGTGTTGTTTCGCCATCACTATAGATATCTATTGGAATCGTTTCAGCGATACTCGCCATATTACCCTTCGTGTAAACTGTGTGCGTAGCTAGAGAACTAACAGGGCAAGGTTTATCTCCAGTAATAGTCAACACGAATTCACCTGCCTCTATTCTTCTTAACTCTGAGAGAAAGTAAGATTTGTGATGGAGATCGTCCTAGGGTCTGTTCGGACTAGTCAATGCCTCTATAATTACCTCGTCAGAGGGCAAGACCAAGTCTAAAGAATATGTATTGGCGAGGGAACCTTGAGCCCAAATAGGCTCGAGAACTGGATCTAACTCATGTGCGGGAGTCAGATCGGGGTCGACTGAAGCTTGTTGGACAATACTGTACACAACTTCTACCATAGACAAGGGCATGGCCATGATAGGATGCTCTGTCCCTTCCATCGAAGCTGATGGGAAAGGAAGATTCCACAGATCATTGAAGTTAGTAGTTCGGAACGACGACACTTAAAAGATTTTAGCCTTAGGCTGGTCAGGGACAACCGATATGAACTTAACATCGCCAGAAGGAGGCGGGTAATCAAAAGTACCCATGAGAGGTGGGCACAAACCAACCCCCACGTTGACGACGTTGGGCTAAGGGTTATCAATCATCGGGACCATGGATGCCCCCGATGAAGGGTCGGGACGAGAAAAGGACAACTAATCAATGGATACGATCCGACCCTCGTGAGGAAACAACAAGACCCAAAAAATTGTGGCAACCACTGCATGCATGACATAGGTCCAACTCCTTCAAAACAAAAGGTTGTAGTTAAGAGGTGCGTCAACCACTTCAGATTTGATGCACACGGTCTTCCCTCCTAACTTCACGAGGAAAGAAGGGATGATTCCATGTGGTCTGAAAGAACGATCATCGAAAGCGGTAAGCAGAGTAGGTGACAGAGACAAAACAGGTTGGTCAACGACCTTCCAACACGCCAATGACATCACACATGTCGAGGCGCCCTCATCAACCACCGTACGGAAAATGTTCTGGGTAAAAGATTTCGTGGGGTAAGCCACTACTATCTGAAATGTGACGTGGTAAGGGAGATGAGGTTTTAAGTCGGTCGTATCGAGAATGATCGTTCTCAGGTTACAAGTCTCTATAGAACCCAAGGCGGATAATAGAGCCTTTCTCTGTGAAGGGCAGCTTTGGAGGACCTCCAAAGCTGACATCGCGCAAGGCGTTTGTGACAAATCCTCCACCATAGAGTAGTTATGGGCGACCCTCGCATTTGGATTGTGAGAAGCTTTCTTGAACCCCCCTTTCGGGATGCGTGTCATTATTTCGCCCATCGTCTTCTCAATCTGGAGAGGAACTAACGGGTTTACGACTTCTTTACCCTTTTCAGTAGAATCTGGCATTCCATAATCGTGCGCCCTAGTTGTTATGTAAGCATCACCTTTCATCATGTAAACGTTCGCGGCCAAGGGATTATTAGAAGACGGAGAGAGTCCTTGACTGGCCCCATATGCACTCGAAGAGGTTTAAGTTAATTTTTCCCCATGAGGAAATGGATTCGTTAACACAACAGGTTGTTGTTGTGCCAATAACTTCCGGGCCTCTGCAAGTCGAGGGCATAGGTGAGTCGGGTGGTCATTCGTGCAAAGGTTACATGAATACTTCAACTTTCTCTTCTCTTTCTTGTCCCTGCCAACATTGTTGCTAGGTTTCTTATCCCTCTTACCCTTCTTGTTTCATTGTTTTTTTCTTTTCGTCTGGCTGCTGGTTGGCCTTCGGGTTTGTCAACTGCACACTGTGTACATCCAACGTTTGAGTAGGGGGAACAGCCAAACCCGAGGTCTGGTTGGCAACTGTCTGTTGTATCGACAATGTTGCAATTGATTTAACAACTGATCCATGGGCTTTGCTTGTGCTAAACCAACTATACCATCGACATGTGGTCCAAACTTGTGTCTGGCCTTGTCAAGGATGGACTATGGTGCATCTGGAAAAATCTCATAGAGTAAGCCAGACTGAGAGTATATCAATTCGATCTGTTGAGCTCTCATTATTTCCTCCTCCTTTGAAAACACGCCCGACGTTGCTACGCCCTTGGATAAATGAGGTACCAAAGACTTCAAGAACCACTCCAGCAGGAATGTCGGTGGGACCTAAACCTTGATCAAACTCTTCCGACGTCGCCATTATCGGATGTGATCCGAGATATGATCAGCCTTCGTCTGCTCGAAGTTAGCCAACAATTCGGTGCTGGCGTCATATCTCACGGGGATTTGGAAATGATTCAGAAAAACCATCGCCAAATTGCTAAAGTAAGAGTATCTTGAGTGGTCGAGCTCAATGTACCATTTCGTGGCACCCTCGATAAGAGTGCGTTGAAACATGTGAAACTATACGAATTCATCTCGCAGTAAGTTCGATGAGCACCATAGGTGGAAAGTGGTCACGTGATCACCTGGATCTTCATTAGGCTTACCTTCAAACTTCGGGATGTCCGAGGGAAACTTAGTCGGCATGGGAGGCCAACGCAGATCATGACAAATTGGGTCGTTTAACAACCTTGACATGTCTAGAAAATGTAATGTTGCCAGAAACGGTAGCTTGGGCTATTGACTATGTACAAGAAGAAAGGAGCCTGGAGTTTGACTGGCACCAGGATGCCAGGAAAAGTTGGGCTGCTGACCAGGGTTTTGGTAAATAGCATGGCCTTGGCTAGCGTATGGATACTGCGTTTGTTGGGACATCATCGGTTGATTCCCATAATTGGACGTTAAGAGCTGGGCAGGGATTTCTCCCTGTGTTGTGTTCCAAAGATTCTAGAAAGGGTTGCCCCCTACCGATCCGACGGGCATAGGTACTAAGCCTTGCCCGGAGTTCCATTGACCATGGAAGGGGTTGCCCCTGGTCGACATTCCTGATGAGGGAATTGATCCCTGCCACGGACTCCAAAGTCCTTGTGAGGAGAAGCCTCCTGTGTTTGCCCCTTGTGTAGGAATAGTACACTGCACAAGGTTATGTTGTCCAAAACCAGGGTTTCCCCCGGTCGAGACGACAACTAAGGAGAAAGCGTTATTACCAAACGCGTCGAACAAAGAGAACGACACAGAACCCACCAGCATGGTGTAGGAAGAAGGTCTTAGACTGCTTGCTCCAAACAAGTTGTAGTTCATGTTCGACCTGACGGGTTGCTGGGGAGCGTTGCCGAGCGAGGGGGATGAAGGAGGTATATGACCCCCACCATAAGGGATAGCGTTATAGGGGGTTGAGGTGACCCCCATGGACCCTTGCAAAGGAACGGTTGAGCTCATTGCCCCCATACCCATGGTCTGTAGGGTGGAGTAGGTGAGGACAGAGTTCATATCAAAGCCGGGCATCCCATATGAAAATGGAGGGCCCGTCACACTCTGTGTGAACGAAGCAGCGGTCACCGCCATAGACGGAATCAGACCACTACCCAAAGTAGAGGTGGTCGAAACCATGGTGGTTTGGACCGACGAAGGTGGGTTAGGAGGCGGAATGCCCCCTATGGTGGCAGTCATTGAGGGAGTGTGAGGACTCCCAGACGAAGTAGCAACATTTGCTTCCATCGTTGCTTGTAAAACTATCTGACGCTTGTGATGTGTTACCCTTGGAGGGGCAACTTGTATCAAAAGTGGCGCCGACAAGTCAGAGATCAGAGGGTCAAAATTCCCGAGATCTTCCACTCCAAGGTTAGAAATAGTCGGATCCTCCAGATTTGAGTGTTCTCCTCTCGGGGATGGCTCAGGCACATTTTGTTGCTGCACGGTTGCCTCAAATGACCCTTCTTGGTCAAGTCTTCACCGTAACAGTGGCGGTGGTGGCTCCAATGTAACCAACGATAGGCCCAAAAGCCTTCGCAACCGACGAAGCTCCTGATATTCCACTTTGTGAAAAGATCAACGACACAGTAAGGCTTTTACTAATGTTGAGAACCAAGCACACACTAGAAAAGTTCCTACAAGATAAAACAAGCAAACCACTATCTAGTTGGAAGAACAGTTACGCCAGCCAACACTAGAGAAACTTACCGGTGCAAGTGAAACTCGAACACGGAAGCACCCTCCGGGTATACTCTGCAAAGCGTGGCCTGACGTCTGCCCTAGGTATTGCGGTATACCCCCGCAATCACCTGTGTAAGTCTCTAGAATAAAGGCAACTAAGTTGCCAGCTCGCGAAGAGTCATCAAGCGGGTACAATCGACAAACGGGTGGACCGCAATAAGCAGGGTAACAAGCCCGAAACCTATGAAAGGTATCGAAAGCAAGTGGTCTGGAAGACAACTGAGGACCTCAAACGGATTCAAGATCCAAGAAGCTCCGTAGGCAAATGCAACCGACATTAGCCTCGTGAAATATAGTCCTGTAACATATCACTACCATGAGTCTCATGCAAATAACACATGGTCTTAACCCGAAATGAGTCTGTCCTCCAAGACCGTACCAACCCCAACACAACCTCCACCAACTGAACATGTTGCTGCCATAGTGAGGTATTACAAGACCTCAACGAATCACCAAGTGACGTGCTCCCCCCAATACTGAAGCTCACTGGAAAGTCAAAGTGACTTCAACTTGCAAATATCCACTCATCTCCATCAGTCAATGAAATGCCCAGCCCTGTAATCCCAAGGTCCCATGCTAGTCTGTGACAGGGACCATCATGTTGATGTTGCTCTACTCTGATCATGATTGTCTGCTCAAAGTATCCATACTGGACCCTCCACGCATGGATCCTCATAAGATGAAACAAACTATCGACCCAATGGACTCCCAAATCCCATGTCAAATTTGGAAGCTCATCACTTCCAATCCCCACTAACTGCTGATGTGCCCTACTAGTAACTGTCAAAATCCCTCTACCCTCATCCCAATGAGAGTCTGAATATGTAGCAACCTCTGAGATATCCTCTGTCCCATGGCCTAGGATACTCTCCATCACGCCTAGGACCTCAACCGTCTGCCCTTGATGATCCACCCCTATCCTACTGTATGCAATCAAGGCATTCCTGTCAGGTGGTCTCAACCTACCAACTCTCCATGTCCCCCGCCACTGTCTAGCTCCCCCTGTGCTGCTGTCAATGATACAAATGTCAGGAAAGGCTATCATAAATATTTTCACCCAACTGTAGGACTGGAAAGTATCATATGCTTTGGTCAATCCCCAGGATTGGACCAAAATCTCATCCACTAGCACCCATGGTGAATAATCGCCTAAACTCCAACTATCGGGTGCAACAGTAGATAACTCCACAAACTGATGGTCAATCACTCTCCCTCCATCATCCCTCAGATAGTTGTTGCTACTGTGAAGGTGATCTCCCAGAACTATGGGTTGCTACAAGGGATAGGAATCTCCATGCTCCACTAAGTGTGTCTCCTCCCTGCCATCCAATGCGTCCCCATGAATCCCACTGTACATCTCTCTCATCATCATATGTCCAAGGTGTACTGTCAGATCAACCTCTGTGTGGATATCAACCAATCCTGGAACACAAATGAAAGTGTCCTCGTAACTGCCCCTAACTCTAGAATCCTCATGTGTATGTGTATGACCGATTGTCTCAGAACTACCCATGAATTGTGGCCCCTGTGACACCTAGATATCCTCCAACAATGTAACTGAGGAACATATATGACTCTCTGTCGAGATAGATATAGTGTATCTCTGACCAGTCTCCTCAAGGAGCTCATCTATTCTGGACTCTGATTCTTGAAGGGTTGTCTGTGTGCCTTCCAAGAATCCTCGTGTGCTCACCAACTCATGAGTGAGTCGGTCCACCTCAAGCTCCTTCTCCCTCAGAGCCCTGTGATACATCTTGCCAATCTCTAATAGGTAATCTCTATCCATCAATAACTGCTGGTAGTCGGCCCTCATCAAAGTCACTCTCTCCATGAGTGCATGGAAGTCATCAATGGCTAGTCCCCTATCTGAACAATCATGTGCCATCGAGGCCCTCCAAGAATAACCTGCCACTAATGTGTGTGTATCCTCAATGCATCGAGTGGCTACCATGATCATGTCCTCATTGACTCTCAATTGTACCGTCCAGTGTCGTGACTCCTAATCACAGTCCCGCTGAGGTTCTACCTCATGCCCCTCACTGCTAGTGTCAACAATGGAATTGCCAAAAGCACACTCCTCAAAAGATAAGGCACTGAACTGCCCACTGTCCACTATGCTAATGAGTCCTCCTATATGCCACTGCACACCATCACCAACTGCTACCCCCATATGAATCGCACTGTATCATGTATGGGTAGTTGTATCCTCGTGTGCGCTCAACCTACTAATATCATTTGCGCCTGGATCCCATACAGATGTGTCCAGACATGTGCTATGGTCATCTTGTCCAATAAGGAGTGCATCCTCATCACTGTAGATCGATCCTGGAAGTAAGTGTCCCAACAAGTTGTCGATCTCCACAACCTGGTCCATCAATGGAACCTCCAAGAGTGGTGACTCACTCTCCTCATACTGATAGGTATGTGTAAGGTAAACTATCTCCAACCTGTACCTCTCCTCCCAGGTCTGCAGATCCATATGTCCTCTGTGTACAATCCCCACACAAGGCTCCTCTACCATATCAGGAATGCCACTGATATCCTCATGTGTCATGGCTAGCATAGGTGATTGAGAAGATGAAAAATGTGGCTCTCTCATCATAAGAAGCTCATCATCCTCCATACATGACTTCTTGGAAGCCATGTATACACCCATAGGTAGGTCAACCAACCTCTTAATCTCATCATGTCTAAGTGCCAACACATATGAATCCTCACAAGTGTCACCACCATGCTGAAGTATTGAATCCTCAACATTGCTTGACGGGGAAGATGAAGGACATACGCTATCATCCTGTCCATCCAACTGTCCCTCAAATGCGCAAGAGTCACTAACCTCCGTCTCGGTCATCTGGTTGAGCTTGTAGTACATGTCTAGCTTTTGTACCCCAACTCTGGCAGTGCATTTGGACGATTTGTCAAAAGAATATATGGTGAGTTTATCAACTTTTCGGATGAAATCTATGTTACGCCCCTGTTGTTGCTATTGTCCTCCTCTCTGAGGTTCTTTGGGATGGTTCATGCCCCTAAGTCCACAGTACTCGACCAGTGTCATGTCATGATGGAAGTCACGGCCCAATGTTGCATACTCCCTCTTGTACTCTGCAATGTCTTCCGCCTGAGTGGGTAGCCTCTGTGCTAACAACTATTGTGTTGTTGCTGGTGGTGCCCTCTGAAAACTAGGAAACCATGGTATGGGAATCCTACTCGAAGATGTGTATGTGCGAGTAGGTGTATGGGGTCTACTGCCTGCCCCTGAGTTCCCTTGTGCTGTATGTGGGGCTTGTGTGCCCAGAATGTCCACCATAGCCAATCTCTCAGCCATATGAGGCAAGGACTGAGACATAGTCCGCTGACTAGCTAACATGCCATTGATAACCTGCATGCAGGCTGCCTTTGGTTCCATGGGGGCCTTACTAGTGCCCTCTGGCCTCTCATATATGTCTCCCCACATCCTCTCTACCTTCTGGGTCACTCGCCGAACTCATCGACTTTAGTCACAGGCTGGTAGGACTAAAGCTCTGATACCACTGTAATATCCCTGATCCCGCTGATCAAGATATTTTCTACTGATCTATTGTTTTGTCTTGCAGATCTGATACACTGGGGGTTTCTGGATGTGTTTCAGTTGTATGTTTGAGATCTTGATGGTTATTGCATGTGCATGTTGGTTATTGCATGTGGATGTTGCATATTTATGGTTTAAACAACATATAAAGGATGCATGCAGAAGTAAAGAACATCAACTGCCCAATATCATGTATTATACGGTTCAAGCATGGAATTACAATAGCCTATTGGAAATATAGAATATAAACGTCAGCTAGATCTCATGGATCATCACTGGAATACAAGCAAGTAGCATAAAAATACCCGTGATCATAAGATGATAGCAAATCTTATGCATGCACAGATAGATCGACAAAAATATGCGATTCCGGAGAAGTACGGTAACCGCTACCAGCTGGAAAACTCATCCGGAAGTTCAAATCGTCGGAATGCGCTAGAAACTTCTCCAATAGAAGTGCCCTAGCCTCTAGACTAAAATGGATGAGTGCTGGATCTCGAATCTGGCCTCTGAGGCACTGGATATGGACCCCTAGGGGGTTTGCGCACCTCCTGGGACACTGGATGCACCCCAAAGGATTCCACCAACGAAATTTGCTGCTATAGGGCTCAAAACGACTGTCTTGCCAAATGTGGAACCGGGTCGGAAGGATTTGCCCGGGTCTGCTCTTATACTCTGCATGCAACCCCAAATGGTTGTCCAGAAGAGCTGCGCCCTAAATGGCTGGATGAGTCGATCTGCAAGATTCCACCGTCAGAATCTGACGATAGATGGCTCAATAGAAGCACCCTGGCTGGATATCAAATGGGTTGGAAGGAAACTGCAATCTGGATTCGGATCTCATGCAGCTCTCCAAACCCTCAAACTGACTTGCGCCCTTACTAGCTGAGCTACGCACTCTGCAATGGATACTCCTGAAAAGTACAGTGAAATACCTGGATGGTATCTCCGATGGGATAGGGTGTGTCTCTCAACACCGAAACCGATCAATGGTGGTTGTTTCCTCCAGAAATCCACAAAACAGTAAGGTCGACTCTCTTCCTCCTCTGGGAACTCTCAACATCAAATCATAACAATGCATAATGAATTGGGTTGCTTTATCCTTCCTTTATAGCTTCCCAAAACCCTAATTCGTTGCTAACCTTTTCCCTCAAAGTGACTTTTACTTTATTTTATTATTCCTTGATTAAATCACTTAATTAATTAACCATTTTACCTCTAAAAAGTGATTTATCCATCCCGATGGCTTCTCCGGTCACTGAAAGTCACTTCTCATCATCTTATCATGTAATGTTCTTCCTCCCGATTCCGATGAGCTATTACACTAAGATGTTTCTTCAAGTAATATGGACATTATGACCTTCATAGTGAATTTAATTAAGATACGACCCATAATAACTCCAAATTACGAAAATCGTCGGAATGCAATGGAACCAAAGCCAAGATGTGCGGAATGGATCATGATGATGAACGATGCAAGTCGGGCCCCATAAAACCCCTCAATATCTCTCGAACTCTCTGTCACCCCTATCTGGCTACTCTGGTAGGCATAACACTCTGTAATGTTATAATGTCCCAAAATGGGGACATTACAAAGGTTGTGGGGAGCATGACTCCCGAGGAGGCTTTCTCTGGGAAGAAGCCTGAGGTGGGGCACCTTCGTATTTTTGGGTGCATCACATATTCATATGTCCCTTCCGAGAAGAGGACAAAGCTGGAGCCCACGACAGAGAGAGGGATCTTTGTTTGGTACAATGAGACTTCAAAGGCTTTCCGTATATACCTTCCTTCCTTGAGGAAGATTGTCTTGAGGAGGGATGTCATATTTGAGGAGGACAGAGCCTTTAGGAAGTCTAGAGGGACAGGGAAGGGTGAACAATCTTCACCACAGATTCAGGTGAGTCCACATTAGACTACAGTGACACAGAGTTCGGGGCCACCTGTTTCGGGGACGACAGGTTCACAGGTGACAGGGCCATAGGTTTCAGGTTCGTAGGCTACTGGTCCACAGGTTTCAAGATCAGGTACTCCAGAGTCTACTTCAGTATCATTGTCTTCAGGAGATGGGGTTGAGCAGGGAGAGTCCGCTCCACATGACACTACTTCAGAGAGGAGGAAGCCCAAGTGGCTTCAGAACACTTTGAGGGAGGCATAGGGTTCAGTGGGGAATCCCAGACAGGCAGTGAGGGAGAGTAAACCTCCCGAGAGGTTTTGTAGCTACATCGCGATGGTGAGCAGTATTCAGAAGTTTGAGCCTTCCACTTTTGAGGAGGCCACTAGTAGATAGGTATGGAGAGATGCCACGATGGAAGAGTACAATTCCATCATGAAGAACGATGTCTGGGAAGTTGTTCCTAAACCTGAGGGGAAGCCAATTGTGACTTCCAGGTGGCTCTATAAACTAAAGCATGCTGCAGATGGCAGCATTGAGAAGTACAAAGCTCACTTTGTGGCTCGGGGGTTTTCATAGGTTGAGGGAGTCGACTATGATGAGACCTTTGCGTCGGTTGATAGATACACTTCGATCAGGGCAGTGATCTCCATTGCAGCAGAGATGGGTTGGAAGGTCCACCAGATGGATGTGAAGATCACATTTTTTAATGGTCTTATTGAGGAGGAGGTGTATATTGAGCAACCATTGGGATTTGAGGTGCATGTGAGAGAGTCTCATGTGTGTAGACTAAAGAAGGCATTGTATGGGCTAAAACAAGCTCCCAGAGCTTGGTATTCGAGGATAGATGCCTATTTGCAGTAGTTGGGTTTTGAAAAGAGTGAGGCGGATCCCAACTTATACTTCATTGTGGTTGGAGATGATCCTCTCATTCTTCTGCTATATGTGGATGATCTTTTCATTACCGGGGCAGAGAGACTCATCAACAACTGCAAGGAGAGCCTTGCTTCAGAGTTCGAGATGATTGATATCGGATTGATGCATTACTTTTTGGGAGTGGAGGTTTGGCAGGAGCCTGGACACTTCTTCTTGGTACAGGGGAAGTATGTGTGTGACATACTGAGCAGATTTCAGATGGGGGATAGCAAGCCCATGACCACTCCCATGATTACCAACTGGAAGAAGCTTCATGCTTCTGAGTCACAGTTGGTGGATTCCACTTTGTATCGTCAATTGATCGGGTCATTGATGTATTTGGTCAATAACAGGCCAGATATTTGTTTTGCTGTCAACACTCTCAGTCAGTTCATGGTGGAGCCTAGGAGAGTGTACTGGGTGGCAGCAAAACATGTGCTCATGTATCTTTGTGGTATTATAGATTATGGTCTGGACCATCAGAGAGGAGATGGAGTTCGTCTGGTTGGCTATACAAACTCAGATTGGGCAGGATGTGTCAATGACAGGAAAAATACTTCAGGGTGTTGTTTTGGATTGGGATCAACAGTTGCGTCTTGGTTCAGTCGGAAATAAAAGTCAGTGGCTTTGAGTTTTGCAGAGGCTGAGTATATGGCAGCCAGTCAGGCCAGTTGTGAGGCCCTTTGGCTTCACAAGATGTTAGTGGGATTGTTCGGTGTGCAGTTGAGGCCTACTGTGATTTACTGTGATAATCATAGTTGCATTAAACTCTCGGAGAATCCAGTTTTTCATGACCGGTCTAAGCATATCAAGATTCGTTATCATTTCATCCGTGACTATGTTCAGAGAGGAGCTGTGGAGCTATAGTACATATCTATAGAGGAGCAGGTTGCAGAGATACTCACCAAGGCATTGGGCAGAGACAAGTTTGTATTTTCCAGGAACAAGTTTGGACTGGTGAGTAACACTTTCCTCGTTAAGAGGGAGTGTTAAATTTTTAATTAAATAAAGTACCTAGGCAAATGTTTCTCATCCCTAAGCGCCTAAGGGGTGAGAAAGTGCCTAATGTGGGCCCTAGTCATTTAATTTGTGAGATGCAAATTAAAATGTGACTTTATGACTTTAGTGAGGGTGAATGAAGAGACATCAAATCTCAGCCACTCATCTAATCAAATCTCAACCATTGGATTAGAAAACTCCTCACCTACCTCATGAGGTCGATTAAGGTTGGAGGGTGCACCCATTGTTGGGTTGTTGATTCATTGTTGAGAGAGCAAGAGAGAGAGCATTTTCGAGCAGCAAGAGAGCAATCATTTCTGAGAGCTAGGGCATGCATTCCAAGGCAGAATAATAGCACAGAAATCGAGGCAAAGGTTCAACATATACAAGAGGTCGTACAACACGGATTTCGAGGTCCGTACAATCACTTATGTGCACAGAAATCGAGACAACAAACAACATTTATTTATGTCCGTACGGTACAGATTTTATCAGTCCGTACAGTCGCACTTTGGCATAGATTTTGAGGAGGGACAGACAACCGTACTCAGGCCGTACCGTACGGATTCTGTACAGGTCAGTACAGTGCTTTCTTGGCACAGAAATCGAGACAAATTGCTGTGTGGTTTTTCTGGAAAGTTTGGCACAGTTTTCAAGGTAGCCGTACAACCATTAATGCACCCAGAAACTTGCTGAAGCAGTTGGCACGTATTTCAAGGCATCCGTACAACATTTTGGAGGCACATAAATCGAGGAGCAGACCTGCAATTTATTGCAGAAAATTCTGGAAAGAGTTTTGAGAAGTTTGACTCATTTCCTGTGTGAAGACTTGGCACGGTTATTGAGATAAGTTTGTCATTTAAATTTATGAAGATGAACATGTTGTAACAGAATTTCTCTAAAGCTACTAAATAATAAAAATCTCCCTCTCTCACTGGTTTTCCCCTTGTGGGTTTTTCCAGGGTCAAAGTTAGACCGAAAATATCTGTGTCAATATTTTCTGAGTTTTATGTGCTACTGATATTTTATTTCTGCGTTATAAACGATGTTCAGAATCCTCATGTTTTAGTTTTGAATTTAATTTTCTGCTGTGTATTTAATTGCTGATATAAAACTGGGTTTGGGCATTAAACATTGGTTGAAAAATCAGCGAGACTGAAACTGGGTTGGGGTCTGAAAATTTACACTCCCAAGGCTGACCTGCATTCACAAACAGATAAACAGAAAACTACAAACATGCATCTCATATATAAATAATGGGTTAGATGTTAGAATAAAACATAAATCAAATACAAATATTTGACACATCATATTTCAGGACAAGAAAAGTATTTCTTTTATTGATATCACAATGTTTACTTACAACAAGGTCGGCGATTGCTCCACGAACCTGGTCCGAGCTTCTCTTCACCAAGCTCCAACTGCACCTCCGCGTATCTTTCTCCTCTCAAACTTCTTCTAGGGAAATGGAATAGGTTTATGATGGAGGAAAAATGGCAAAATGAGAAATTCTGAGGCAAATCTCACAAGGTGGCTGCAAATTCTTGGGGCAAGGAGGGGATGTGAAACGGGTAGAGTTTCACTGTTCTTATGCTTAGGTTAGGAATGAGACATCAACACCTTCTTTTATATGACAAAATGATGGTTATTTGATTGGGTGATGGGCTATAGGCGATGGATCAGTTGGGAAACTACCCAATAGCCTGTAATCTCAATGAATTCCTTGCAACTTTTGCAAGTATACGCGAGCTGTAGTGGTGCATCTAGAGTACGTACGCGGGCAGTAGTGGTGCAACGAACGTACATACGCGGGCAATAATGGTGCAGGGCGCGTACATTTTCAAAAATAATGTTTTTAAGAAGAGCAACCCAGTAATGACTTGGCAAAAATAGCAAGTAAAAAGACCCAATGCCAGGTATGCATGTGTAAAGCAATTTAAGGTTATAACAATCAAGATCGTTGAATTTCCAGAAAATGAATAAAAGATATAGAACTTACCTCCCTACAACTTCTACCCTCATTAATTAAAAAAAAAAAAAAAAAGGTAAAAAAACAAAAAAATAAAACAATTTAAATACGACGTATCAAATACCACTTTTTCCAAATCATATTTATTAGAAAAATATCAAATGCCACTTACTCCAAATCATATTTATTAGAAAAATTTTAAACCTTTTAAGATTTCCGTTTTTTAAATTTACTGGTATCAAAATTCGTCTAAATAAAATGTGAAATTAAAATTTTATATAATCTAAACTAGTTATTTTTAAATAAAAATATATTAGTTACCCTTCTCAAAACACCAATATTTGTTTTCTCGTTTTTAAAATTTACTAGTATCAAAATTCTTCTAAATAAAGTGTGAAATTAAAATTTTAAATTGATTATTTTTAATATAAAAATAAATTTTCCATCCTTAATTATCCTAATACAATTGCATTATACAATATCAACATTAGTTATATAATCTAAACTACTTATTTTTAAATAAAATTATATTAGTTACCCTCCCAAAACACCAAACCACGAATATTTGTTGTGTTCCTCAAAAAAGCCATTATCATAAAAATCACCGATTTAAAATTGGGTCAAAAATTTCCCATTCTTGATTTCTTACGACAGTCTGCCACGTGTCACTTAACAGCTGTCCCATGGACAACAACACGCGCACGTCCAAAGCAAAAAGCTGGCGTCCACGAAAGCCGCTGGAAAAGCGGGAAAAAAACGGCTGGAAAAGCGGAAAAAGCGGTGAAGTAACCTGCTCGGTCACTCCGACCGTTGGATTAGTGAAAATCCATCTCCGATACCTGTGGTGCCGCAGTCCGAGGGAACACATTAGTTATTCCACGAGACTTGAACACTTGACCAGCGGCAACAAAATTTCTTCCCAGAACACAATAGCAACACAATGGCAGCAGCAGATTTGAACCATCGACGTGCACATGCTTCGGGGAACTCCCATCATACTCATCTCCTCCACCAAAATTGTTTTGGTGCAATGACCAAAGTTCGTGTTTCGATGATATAAATGTCGATCGAATCCCATTGCGCATTTATTTTCCAGCTGTGAGCTGCTAAATATGGCGTCCGTGGCTTAGGTCGCCTCTGTGTGGACTTTTAGAGATTTATTTAATCTTATTTTACAGTTTCGAGGACTTGGTCATTGGACGTTCGGTACGGATCTTCAAGGGCTTTGTTAGTCGCTCTGAGCTTTGGAGATTTGACAATTCATGTTCTTTTGTCGTTATTTGGCAGGCCTGAGGTTCGGAGTACAGTTTCGAGGGCTCGGGAGTTGTCAGGTTCGGAGCTAAGGTGCGGACCTCTAAAGGTTTTGGATGCAGGTCTGAGGTTCTGATTTTCAAAGAATTCAGGTTTTGTAAGTTTGGATTTCAACATTTACAGGGCCATTTGCGACTAGGGAGCACCGGGCTGGAGGCTCGGATTTGGACATTTTCTGTTCCACTTGCAGGCTCGGCAGTTCACTGTTTTCACGTCTCCATTGGCAGGTCGGGAAGGTTAGTTTTGCAGCAAACTTAAAAAATTAGAGAAAATTATGGTTTTATGAGTGATTATCGCCTCATTTGTTTCGGAGAAACCGAGTGTAGCATTTAAGCCGACATTTTGGTGCTCCAGAGGCTAGGATTCTCAGATTCTATTATATTTGAGGTTTGGTGGTCTGGATTGGAGATATTATTCAAAGTCTATTTCACCAGAGGACGGGGTAGCAGTGTTGGGGATTCTGTTACAGGGACCGTATTTGTTTCTTTCCTAGCTCTGTTTTGGGCTAACGGCTTCCGCTTTGCTACTTTAGCGGGTCAGAATTGAGAAACCATGTTAAATCTTTAAATTTACATTGGGCATTCCGGATTTGACAAATTAAGCTCTATATTTAGGCTTAAAGCATTTTCAGATTATCTTTGCCGGTTTTGCTATATATTTTCAATTTTTATGTTTGTCTTTCCGGAGTCTCGGATTCTCTTAGGGCACCTCACTTGATGTTCGGCAGTCTGGAATTCAGCAATTCTTAAAAGGCTCGGATTCAAGTCATCAGGATTGCATTGTTGCGTGGAAGCTTGGATTTGTGTTTTGCCATATGCTCCGTTTGTCGGATTACGAGGCAGAGATTCCGGGAGGCTTGATTTCTCCAGCTTTTTCGTACTTCAAATTTAATTTGTGCAGCCTCCAAGGCGATTTCTTGAGATAGATATTGATGCCAGGTATTTTTGATGAAAGGTCGACGCGACCAGAAAATTGATGAGAGAAATCCTTGTGCAGAAAAAATTACTACAAACCAATTGAGTTTTATTTTGGGTAGTCCAGGAGGCCTATAAGCTCTCAGTGGGCGAGAAATCAGAAAAATAGATCAGTTGAACTTGAAAGCGCACAGTACAGTGCTGCCTTATTAGCAGTATGATGGTGGTTTAAGATGTGGTGGATTGTAAAATACTTCCAAGTTCTTCCAAGTATTTAGTTCGGAATGCTGTTTATTGACATTTGAAAGAAGCGGAGTGAACTGGTGAATTGATTCTATAAGAGACATTCAGAATGTCACGTTGGTGCTCTGCAGTGTTTCCTCAGACGGTGTAGAGTATAATTGGCTAAAAGGTCAACCCTTGAATGTATTGGGGTTTCTTATTCCAGCTCGGAGGATGATCCTCTTATGTTTTCTTGTACCCCTTCTTGGAAGGATTGATTGTTAGATTGCATAAGGACAGCAGCATTTCAAGTAATGGAGTTCAAGAACAAATCTCTGAGGTGCACTTTTCTTTACTCTCTTTTACATATACTGCTGTTCTAATTTTCTGCAGAGGCGTAGCTTCCTAACGATGTAACCTCTCTGTCCCATAGACCATTTGGCCTCATGGACGTTTAACAAAATCTATTCTATTCTATTCTTCATAGGGAATGTTTAATATTTGTAGAATCGATTGTGTATTATTATCACAGATAGACTTTTACAATGCAAGAGGATATGTTCAGTTTGTCTTCTGCAATTTCCGACTGCTGACTGTGGTAGCACTGTTAGAAAAGGTCTTAAAATTACTATGTTATAACTTCTGAAAAATTACTTGTTCAGAAAGTCGTTTGAAAAAATTGGAAAATAAGGCATATAATAATGCATATTAACAGGGTATATATATATATATATATATATATGGAGAGAGAGAGAGATATCAGGCTCCCCAGACGTTTAATAAAATAAAGTCTATTCTATTCTTCCCAGTGAATGTTTAATATTTGTAGAATGGTTTGTGTATTATTATCACAGATAGGCTTTTACAATGCCAGAGGAGATGTTCAGTTTGTCTTCTGCAATTTCTGACTGCTGACTGTGGTAGCATTGTTAGAAAAGGTCATAAAATTATTATTTATCTTTCAGAAAAGAAAAAAACTTTATATTCATAAAAATGAGTATACAAATTTCGGTCCATCAGGGGACTGCATTTTTCTATCTTCCGAGAAACATAAATGTCTCACTTTACACCACTACATCATTACTGTCTCATTCATTTCCTTTACATCATAAAACTTCTTATATACATACTATGCTGTACATAAAAAAAAAAAACTGTTCTGATCTTTTCACTGTGATCACTTCCTCGGACAGACTAGCAATGAAACTAAAGAAAAAAAGATTTCTCATCACAAAGGCATCCATCATAAAATTCCTGTGAGATGAAAGAACTAGAGTCCAGCTCCAAAGTCTCCTTTGACAACTTGTCCGCCATCGAGTTGAGCTCCCTGAAAATGTGAGGGAAAGAGGACCATTCAAACTTGGCAAAGGAGGAGTGTATATGATTAAGAAGGAGCTGCAACTTCACCACCTGAATTTGAACCTTGTTATTTGCCCAATCTATTGCAACCTTGGAATCTCCTAGCACCTGCACTTTCCTCAACTTCAGCATATTAGAGAAAAACAACAGAGTCCACCTTGCAGAAAATTCTGCCTTCATATTCGTCCCTCTTCCTGGCACATAACACACCTTAAAAAAATAATCTTTGGAGATAAAGAGGATAACTCCAACTCCGTAGAAGGGAGGATAGCCTTGGCTCGTCCCGTCGAAGAAACCCCATGGGATTCCTTCCATCAGATCAGGCATAACTGGAACCCGAACTTTGACTTTTTTCTGTTTATTTCTGAACTCAGAGGACATATTGAAAATCAGCCCAACTACTTCCGCGTGAATAGCTTTATCCTGGAAGATGAACATGTTTCTAGCCCACTAAATAAAATACACATAAATCCCTGGAACAGAACCAAACACATTTGTCAGCTGGGACTTCATCCAGCCAAAAACCCATTCTTCCATATTGCTACCAAGTGGCTGATTCTTTACTTTAAACATAGAGAAGACTGATCCCCAGACTTGACGAGTGAACTGGCACTGGACGAACAGATGGGAAGCCGATTCCTCCTCTGATCTACATAGTGCACATCTGTTTGGATTCATCCAACCTCGTTTTATCCCCACATCCCACATAAGGAGCTTCTGATTAAAAGCGAGCCAAAAAACCCATTACACTTTTAAAGGAGTGTTCATTTTCCAAATATCAGCCCATCACCATCGTTTGGCCTCCCCAAAAGCTGCTTCTGCTAGCGATAGATACTCCAACTTTGCTGTGTACTTGTGATTAATAGGGTTTTTCGACCAACAGAGAGTATCCGATTCCTCTTCCCTTAGACAAATAAAGTTTGATTTAAGCAATCCCACATATTAAGTCCATTCTGTAGCTTTTTCCCCTTCTATCCCTAGGTCTTCCAGGGACTTCTAGACAGAATGCCCCACCTCATCCCACTTCCTTTTTTGCTTCTCAAATAGAGGAAATGCAAGTTATGAAGATCCGAGCAATTTACCACTGATTTATTAGGCTCGCGAAAACCAATCCACCACCGATCTACCTGGGAAGTATTTTGAAGCCTTCACCCGACCCCAAAGCATAGAGTTATGAGCTAGCCTCCACAGGCTCTTGGCAGCTAGCGCCTTGCTGAACCAAAAGATATTTTTAACTCCCCAACCTACCAACAGTTTTGGCATTGTAATCTGAGACCATTTTACTAGAGGGATGCCTGCTGCATCTTTTTTGCCTAACCATAAAAATTGAAAGCATATTTTTCTGATCTTAGTGAGAATACCTTTAGGGATCTTAGCTATGGAGGCCCAACAAAACAGGAATACTGCTGAGCATTGAGTTGATAAGTGTCAAATTTTCAGGCAATCAATGCATTCAATTTCAGATCTGAAAATTACTTCCAAGTGACCTCAAACAGTAAACTAGGGCTGTTATCAATGAATAATTTTACATTGAAATTGACAGAAAATTATAGCGGAAGCACAAAGATCAGAGATAAATCATCTATACACATTAGACACAAAATTTCTGTTCTGTAAAATTTTCAAATTGAGAATTTCTGAGGACAAAAACAGTCCTCCCAACAAAATCACAAATTTAGCAAAAATCCGAAAAAACCCTTCCAACTTGTAAACCCACTATATGGCTTGCTGATGTCAGAGCCATACGACTGACGTCACCTGTACGGCCTGATCCGCACGTGCGGTACGGATTGTACGGATCACACGTGTGGATTGTTTTCTGCTTCCTGTCACATGTGCGACCTAGTTCTCCCTCACACGTGCGACCTCTCTCTCTTGCTAGAAAATCGGAAAACAAAAAAACCAGAAACCCTAGGTTAGATTTATCAGAGTGAAGAATTTCCTTTGCTGAAATTGCCACCCCAATCTCCTTGGCACAAGTGCTCACTCACCTATGCCAACTCCATAATGTCACAATGAGATGTCACAATGTCTCCTCACATTGCCTCTCATTTTATAGGAGTCTAATGAGTGAGTTTAGGAACTCCTTCTAAACTCAACATTAAATTAGAATTGTTTATTCCTCCATGTGGGTGTGAAGCCCCTGTTACTCCCCCAGGCTAGGGGTAACTAAGGAGATCATGTCTCGAGGCCCATAGGTAGCAGACATGGAGTGTCAAGAGTCAGATTGACTAGCAGAACCCACAAGGACCCTCCTATTTCTGATCACGCCATCATTCATCAGCAGCAGCAGAGCAACATCCACCACATCGGCTTGGCCCACAATAGGTCTTGCTTCATGAGGTAACGAGTCTGGTATTGTGGTAAGTGTCATTTTAATATTTGAAGCATTTGAGCATGTCTGCTTGGAATTTATACTTTTTTCCTAGTTTCACCTTGGTGCGTGACATGACTTCCTAGTAAGTAAGTCAACCTCGGGAAATGGGTTTCTACTGGGTGGTCCTTTGAAGGGTCATCGTACCGTTCCCTTCCATACTTACCACCTTCCATCATTCTACACCTTCGTTTCCTTACCTTTTGGGTTTTCGGGTTCATTGACCCAAGAAGGGATTGTACCTCATTTCATGGGAAGAAGGGGTGAAGTCCCAGAGGTGTTGTAGTTGGAAAGAGATAAAAGCCAATCATGATCCTTTTAGATGCTCGCCCTGAGGTCCTGAGAACAATAAAATGCTTCTCCAAAAAAATGAAGGACATGCAAAAGAAATTACATAATTAATAAATGTCCCTCTTGTCGAGGGGATGCATTGCAGTGTCTTTTACTTTCCATTGCACATGGCACTCAATGTATCCTAGCTTCAAGTGTTATTGCGGTTCTCTTTACTTTCCATTGCATATAGCACTCAATGTTCGGACTCTAATAAATTAACTAGCAAGGGCTTGGAAAAAGGTTGCATTGAAAATGAAGGATGCAACACGCCCTCTACAAAGGCACCCATAAATGAGACAATACGAACCCTTGTATGTCAAGGACCCCATACCTAGAAGTCTTGCCCCAAAGTCCACCTCACGGTCACTACATGACTTAGATAGGTTCCTCTTGGGAAACGTTCCTTGACTTGAGGATTGGCTTACCCAATAGGGCACCATGACACCACTCACATACCTAAATTGGGAAAAACTTATAAGGTCTTTAAGAATTTGTTTAATTTGAAAAGGGGGGTTTGATGCGCATGGTTGGGTGGTTCTTGTATTAGATATGGCTTATTTGGCATGATACTTGTGACTTGTGAGCCCTTGGAGGGCGTATTTGCTTGTCTTTGCAGGACTTTGCACGATGAACATGTATTCATGGGGAGATGACTTCGTTCAGACCTTCATGAGGGGCTTTGGAGCCCAGAGATGGATGTTAGACCCCACGTCTGGGGCACATGAGATGATGGACGTTCAACTATGAGGATGGAGGATGTTGCCTTTGGAGGCACTTTGGCATGGTTGGATGATGAGCTCCCACCATCTTCCACTTGAACGTTGGCCCTTGGAGGCCTAAACGTTACCCACCTGGCCCATGACGTCATCTAGGGGCTAGGGTTTCAATGGTTCCCTTGATGGATTGGTGGATAATGCACTTGACATGGACTTTGGCCTACAGGAGAGTGACAAATGGCCTTTGGAGGCCCAATGTTCCACATATTAAGCTTGGACATCACATCCTAGAGCCCAACGTCACCCTTTTAGGGCATGTCGTCACCCTTCTAGGGTTTTACTTCATGTAAAATTTAATTTTGTAAATTTGAAAGGGCAAATTAAGAGGTAGGCCCTCTCATGAAAAAATGTGACTTTTCAATGAAGTCTTTTCATGGCTAGGATTTCCCATATAAATATGGCTAGCCAACATTTCATTTCATTATCACACTTTGCTCTCACACAAAAGAGAGCAGGACTGAATTTTTTTATATCTTTGGCAATATTGGTCTCTTTTACTCATGCACTAGGCTTTGGAGGACAAGTTTGGATGTGTACTTATTGATTTTTTGGAGGAATTTTCTGCAATTAGGGTTTGTACTTGTCTAGTCTTGGTGAAGTAAGTAAAATTCTGCAATTTCATTTCAAGTATTGAATGTTTATGGTAAATTTTACTTGTTCATATTGAAGATATCTTGCTTGTCTAACCCCTAAGAGAGGAGCATAAGTTCTTCCTCCTATCATAAGGATAATTGCACCCATTAATTTGCGAAGGAAATCCTACCTAGATTAAGCTCCTAAAGCCCTAAAGTGCTAGCACTTTAGGAGTTTGATTCTAGACTCTTGTGACATTATTAAAGAATCTAAGAAGGGAGAAAAGTGTTGATATTATGGTAGCTGTGGGAGGTATTTACCTTGTGTAAACCTGACGAGAATAGAATATTCCAGGAAGCAAGAAGAAGCCCTAATGAGTTGGCTAATAACCCTAGAAGACATGTCAACTCAAGAAGATAACTTGTATTAGGTTATTAGCCTCCAAGAGAATAAGTCGGCCAGAAGAAATAAAATATACTGAACAGACAGATACCCAGAATGAGAAGTCGGCCCAGACAGTTAGCTAGAATTACTATAAATACAGGAGGCAATCTCAGAATTGCAGAGCAGTACTTGTGCGCACTGCAGTGCCCAGTTTTGTGCGCAGGTTTGGAGGAGAGCTGCCATTGCAATTGCTGCAACTAGCAGATCACATTTGGCTTGGACTATCTCTTGGTCAGGGTTTGGACTATCTGATCAGCTCTTGTTGGTGCGCTATCCTTGGGGAAAGGTGCGCTACCCTTTGTTTGGCTATCTAGCCTAGGGTTTGCTTCCGGAGTGATTCTTTGTCAAGGTTAAGGTGCTCGGAGGGTGGCTTCGGCCTATGGTTGGGTGACAATAGCGATATTGTCAATGGTAAAATGAGCACATTCATTCATATTCTAACATGTTATGGGCCCACACTTCCTTCATTCAGTCTAACCGCTGGAAGGAAACATAGCCGTAAGGATATTAAGCTCGTTGAAGAACTGCCACTAGGGTTTCTAGCAGGAGCAATCACCATAGCACTGTCGCCAGGGTTACTAGTAGGTGCATTTGCAGAAACCCTAATCCTCTCGTTGAAGCACCTTAAGTGAAGGGATTGACCTAATTTCTGGATAGATCAGTGCGCCCTAGCCTAGCACATCTCCTGGTACTCTCAGCAAGCCAAGACGTCAAGTTTGAGTTTTTGGTCAGATCTAGTGTTGACCAAGTCAAAGCAGCCATGACTTACTCTATGAAATCATAAAACAAGTTAGACGGAGCTTCTAACTTCAGAGCGTGGAAGACAAGGATTGACTTCATCCTTGCCAAGAATAAAGTGCTGGATATCGTTAAAGGAAAGATCGTGGAACCAGAGTTTGAAGAAGGAAAAGAGAAGGAACCGTAGAACGTTGCAATTATGGAGAAGTTCAAAGACGGTGACATCAATGCCATGAGTATCATAGTGGACTCTATAAAAGACCACTTGATACCCTTCATCTCCCATCTCGACTCATCAAAGAAGATGTACGATGCTCTAACAAACCTCTTCTCAGTTAGAAACATTGGACAAATAATGAGTCTAAAGAATGAGCTCCGTGACATGAAGATGAATGATGATGATAGCACAACATCATACTTTGTGAGGATCTCCTAGTTAAGAGATCAACTACAAGCTATTGAAGAGATCATTTCAGAGAA
>SNQJ01S0000425.1:236500-248280 GCA_010110895.2 Picea sitchensis
TTGTTAGGGACTACCCCCCTTGGTTTCGCTAGGAGTTAGCCTAGACGGAGGAGTTGAGGATTAGGTGACAGCACCTTAACTCTCACTTGCCCCCAAGGACACACCGAGTGGATTGAAGATTTCTTCCACGTCTCCCAGGTGTGTATAAGGCGACAACAGGGTGCATGGTGTGTTGATTACCCTTGGTTGTACCGTGATGGACATACACATTGGAGATAGCTTACTCATAGATTGCTATACATTGACTTGATGCTTATACGGTGCACTTTCTTAGGATGTTGAAGACCTATGTGGCTTGGTGACATTCTTCATTAGGTGTGTACATGGAGGTTGGTTGGTTTCTTGGGAGGATGACCCATTTGGAGGAGTGTTGAGCATCTAGGAGGAGGGCTTCTAGCCCTAGGTAGCATGGGGACACTTGGTAGCCTACATGGAGGCTTGTGCTTGACTCTAGGATGCTTGGATTAAGGAGTGTTCATGGAGGTATGGTGGACTTAGAGGAGCATATAGCTTAGGAAGTAGCATTGGAGCATTGGAAACCTTTGGAGGAGGAGCATTGGATCCTTCTTGTGGAGCTCTCACCTTAGGACCCTTGCTTGGTGGATGTGTATACCTTATAGCTTGACATATGTCACATAGAGTTGGATAGTACTACATTTGGCGTAAAAAATGACAATTATATGACATTGTTTCAATGTCAAAATCAAGTCTTTCAAGAAAAACATCCTACTTAAATTTGCTTTGAATTGGATGTTGTTTTGTAGACATCGCTATATCATGTTAAGCTCTAAGTCATGTCATATTACATTGCTATTGTTATATTATTGTTGTCATCATTAATCAGTTAGGCCCTTTAATTGCAATTATACCCTTTGTCTCCTAAATGTTCCAAGGAGACCTACTTTTAGGAATCATCTCATCTTGTGCATTTGAAATATTGTAAAAAGAGGTTGTATATGGTTCTCAAAATCACAGTAACAATTCAATGTCAAGGATTTATGAGATCATACTTAAATTTGGGTGGTTTTGTCACACGATTTTTCGGCCCATGGTTTTCTAATTCTAGTTAAGGAATTAAGATTGTAATCTAATACAGGGCAATGGATTAAGGTTTTGGATGCCGCAGAATCAGATATATTGTATTTGTAAATGGTGAAATTAATACAATGAAAGTTAGAGGTGTGGCTCTAAACATTTGTTGGTTTTTTGGTTAAGGGTTTCCAAGGTAAATTTTTGAATACTTTGTGTGAATGCTATTGTTTTCTTTTTGTTTTATAAAGAATTGGTGTGTGCATTGCTATAGTGAAAAAGTTTAAAACCTACACGTAATTCTTTAGAGGTGATGTGCACTATGTATGCAAATTACATGAGTCGAATCTATATTATTGGAGAAATCTCACTAGTATGGTAAGTAGATCTCCCTAGGATCTTCCTATTGATCCTAGATAGACATTTGGACTAGACTTCTATGGGTTTCCTAGACTCAAACAAATGGATTCACAATTAACCTAAGGAGTGGTAGAGATAGCATACCTTTCACTGTAGGTTGTCCTTTGTATATCCCGGTTGATGCATAATTGAAGTTCCAGCTCCAGTCTCCGCAACCTGTTTCCTGCAAACAAAAGACAAACAATGTATTTCTACCTCTCTACTTGGTGATAGAATCCTAGATCTAACTTGAATATAACTTGATCTATAATGAAATAAACCAAATCCAAACATTTATAAAGGAAATACAAACATGTTCAGGGGGAAAACCAATGATTTGTTTATTAACATGAAGAAATTACCTCAAATTCATACCTTAGATGTTGATGCATCCTCCTTGGCTCCTTGCTTCTCCTTAGCTTATTGATCAAACTAAGTGTTGATATTATGGTAGCTGCGGGAGGTATTTATCTCCAGGTGTAAACTTGACGAGAATAGAATACTCTGGGAAGCAAGAAGAAACCCTAATGAGTTGGCTAATAACCCTAGAAGACTTGTCGACTCAAGAAGATAATTTATATTAGGTTATTAGCCTCCAAGAGAAGAAGTCGGCCAGAAGATATAATAATATACTGAACAGACAGATACCCAGAATGAGAAGTCGACCCAAGCAGTTAGCCAGAATTAGTATAAATACAGGAGGCCAGTTCTCATTCTGGCAGACAGTCTTAGAATTGTAGAACAACACTTGTGCGCACTGCAGTGCCTAGTTTTGTGCGCAGGTTTGAGGAGAGTTGCCGGTGCAGCTGCTGTAGCTAGCAATTACGTTTTGGCTTGGAATATCTCTTGGCTAGGGTTTGGACTATCTGATCAGCTCTTGTTGGTGCACTATCCTTGGGGAAAGGTGCACTACCCTTTGTTTGGCTATCTAGCCTAGGGTTTGCTTCCAGAGTGATTCTCTGTCAAGGTTAAGGTGCTCGGAGGGTGGCTTCGACCTATGGTTGGGTGACAATAGAGATATTGTCAATGGTAAAACGAGCACATCCATTATATTCTAACAGGACCATGGGTACCTAGAAGTATGACATTGTCACCAGCTGGTTACCACGCCAGGGCAGTGACCCTTGGTTGCATGGCCAAGGGAAAGGGGGTCTCATCACGAGCCAACCTTCTCATCTCTGTGAAAGTACTTGTGGGTAACGTTGTCAGCTCTGGTCACCATGCCATTCAGTGTCCCCTGATTAGCTCTTGAATAAAAAAAAGCAAAAAAGAATAAAAGAATAAAGAGAATAAAGGCAAGAATGGGCTTGGAAAGAATGCATCCATGATAGGTACAACTCGCCTTCTACAAAGGCACCCATAGGTAACACTTTTGCATCCTTGGCTTTCACTTCACCCACATGCTTGGACATCCTTTGACCACATCACCCACTTACATGGCTTGGATGAGGTCTTTCTGAGAACTTTCCTTTTCTCGAGGACACTAGCCCAATAGGACGCCTTGTCCTTTTCTCCGGACTCGTATTGCAGGCTTGTGTAACGTCTTTCAGTTGTTAACTGATGTATTAGGGATTTTATGCATATGTTTAATAATATTGATGATGAAATGTGATTGACATTGCTATGATCCCTGTAACTGATGAGCCCACGGAGGGCGTAGCCTTTGATGTGCAGGACCATGCTCGACGGACAGGTACCATTTGGATCGGTACACATGGGGAGATGATCAGTTCGGACCTCCATGGGGCTGAAGAGCCCACACGATGGATGCTGAGACCCCATCAGGGGGCAGAGACATGAAACAGATGGATCAGGGGCTTTGCACCGGAGAAGAAGAGAACGTTCCACCAGAGGCACCCCGACACAACTTGACCTAGGGGGGATGACCCTTTCTTAGTGGAACGTTGGCCTTTGGAGGCCTAGGACGTCACCACCTTGACCATGACGTCACCTAGCATCATGGACGTTCGAGGCAGGCAGACTAGGCAGCAGTGGCACGTGTGGCAGGTTGGAGAAGCCCAGGGAGGGCTAACGTTTTGCTCCAGGACGCCCCATCTGCCCTACAAGGGGATAACGTCTCTCTTGGAGGGGCTTTTACTCTCTTTTCAGCTTGATTTAGGATTTAATTTGACAATTTAATGTAAAAACAATGTGATTTGATATTATGACCTTGTCGGCCTTTTTACCCGACCTAAATGTAAAATTAGGTCAAGGTTTTGTATAAATGAGGGATTTTAACTCTCATTTTTTCATGATGACTCACTCACCACTTGGTGAGGTCTGAAATTGGCGCCCTATCTTGGGTATTTGGCTGATTTAAGTGAGGCGCACTCGTTGAACGAAGACTTTTTGGCATTCTATGGTGTTTCTCTTGAAGGAAGGTGTTACAACTAGGGTTTGCATGGTTATTTCTTGATGAATTGTAAGTAATTTTCTGCAAAACTTCTTGAATGAATGGTTGTAGTTTAATTTCTTGCATATGTTTATGAATTTTGTTGAATCAAAACCCTAGGTGACAAGCACACAAGTAGGGCCTTGTGTCATGTCCCCTGATAGAGAAACTTTCAGCCATTGAAGAAGAAAAAGAGAGCCTAGTCGTAGCTACACTCCTTTTTCTTCCTCTCCTTTGCTAGTCGTATCGTTTAGAATTCAAGAGGAAGAAGACGTCCCAGGCCTAGGTCATCTACACTTAGGGCCGTTTTTCTTTTAGGGTTTGATGAAAGAGCCTTGCTATAGCAACACTCTCCCTCATTAAGCCTTCTTGTCTTGATTTTGTGCTTCATCTAAGCTAGCCGTTTTGCCAAGTTGACCTAAGGAAGGAGGAGAGAGCACGAGGCCTTGCTATAGCAACACCGGAGTGAGCCTCTCTCCCCTAGGGTTTTGATTCTGAGGCCCTGCCATAGCAGCACTTCAGAACTCTTCCCTCTAGTCCTTAGCCTTCCTCCTTCAACCCTTGCGTCCTTCACTTTTGACTCCATTTACCCTCTAAGGCACTGATCTAAAGTCCTCCAACGTTGAAGTGAAAACTTGATTACAACACTCTCAAAACTCTTTCAATTTCAAACCCTAACTACACTAACCCTAACCTTAACTAACTTACTAAACCTAAGTGCTACCGTCATCCTTGGTTATTACATCACTAGTGCATCAACATTTTGTCTTAAGAGCAATTGAATGGTGGTTTAGGCATTAATTGAATAAGGTGTTGATTGGTTACATTGAATGCTACATTGTCCCAATAACTTTTCATTGATATTGATAAACATTGACTTCGTCAACATTTATTGCTAATTGCTCATATGCATTTGTCAGATAGTCTTATGAAGTACTAACCCATTGAAATAGCTTGCACATATCAATTTGCTGTTGCTTTGTTTCAGGCAGGTACACTTCTTTGGGGGGTTTACTTCTTAAATTAGCCTTCGGTCGGACTATCTGTTTGGGTGGTGACTTGTGAAGGGGGAAAACCTTATCTTTGTCTTATTAGTCTTTTGCCTCTTCAAAACCCCAGGTCACCGGGGACGTCTCCCCTGGGCCTAACCTCCCTAAATAGAAAGAACCTTCCCATCGTGGTGACATTGGGTGGGATAGGTTCTTGTTACGCCAGTTTGACCTACAAGACTCAAGCCTTTTATCCTAACTACAAACTGTGCGATAACAGGGTTCTCGAGAAAGCAGTAAAAAGCTTGTCAGTAAGCCATACATTTCCCTGCTATCACTGCACCCCTTGCCTAGATATCCCTTATCCACTTCATCCACTCACATGGCTTAGATTTGATCTCTCCCAGAAACACCCCACATCCAGTGAGCATTAGCCCAATAGGACGTCTTAGTGTTTCCTCCAAACTTGGCTTGTAGATTAGTATAATGTCTTTGAGCACTTGTCCGGGTAAAAGGGGTTTTATGCACATGTTTAATAATTTGATGATTAGATGTGATTGACATTGCTATGATCCCTGTGACTTATGAGCCCATGGAGGGTGTATCTGTTGTTGTTTCAGGATCATACCCGATGGACAGGTACACATGGGGAGATGATTAGTTTGGACCTCCATGGGGTTGAAAGCCCAAGTACAAAAATGACGGCATCGAGCGCCACCAGGCAATCATAGGTAAACGATTTGAAAGGATGTAGCTCATTAAATAGAAAATCCATTTGAAAGATATGATGAGGGTATCATCTCAACTTAGGCTCCCCTAAAGTAGAAATTTTGTATTAGCCGAGAATGGCGAATGAGGACCGGGGTACGCTGGGAGGCTTTTTTATAAATAAGCAGGATCCTATGCAAGTAGCCCCGCTATTACTGGCATCTACACCTGGCTCGAGTGCATTGACTGATAAACTGCATAAACTAGTGGCTAAAGTGACCCCGGTTATTATATAGAAACATCCTGAAAGTATATATTTGATTAAAAATAAAGAATATATTAGTTAACAGGCGCGAAAGCGGGCATGCTTTTATATATGTTCTTTTTCCATATATACTTTTCGATTTAGATACAGCATATCAGGCCGAGCTTTAGAAACCTTCTTTGTTGAGCTAGAAATCACCTTTTGATTATTACATCTATAATGAATTAATGACACTTCTTATGGATATGATCCTGACCCCACCGTCGATCTTTAGAAGTAGATTCATTCCACTTCGTTCCTCATCTTCTTTGGATTCAGCTAGGCCCAAGGCGGAGGGCCATTTAATAATGAATCAAGTTGGCTAAAGCCAAATGCAAGTTCTTTATCGAACAATTTCTCATTTTTAACGAGAACACACTGCAGAATGATGTTTTATTTACTAACTTTTTAATCTTTAGGTTATAATCTGGTCTTCCCGGCCTGTTAACTCTTCTTTTATGATTCCGGGCTCCTAATGAACTGGCTATAGATAGCCACCGTATAATAATGACACTTTTCAAGAAACAAATTGGCCTTCTCCAACTACCGAGTAGGGAATCGAAGGAACTAAGACTTTCGGAGTCCAGACACTAGACTGGAAGGTCTGACCACCTATCACATAAATAGACAATATATATAGTGTTGCCAGTGTCCGCCTATTCACCTTGGCGCTCTTTATCTGGGTCTGGAGGACACTATAACACAAAAAGGTTCTTACCAGATTAGGAGGTCATGCGCGGGGATAAGGTTCAGGGGCACTGGGCGACGGTAAACAGATGGATGCTGAGACTCCAATAGGGGGTAGAGACAAATCAGAGGGTTTGCACCGGAGAAGAGGAGGACGTTCCACCGGAGGCAGCTTGGCAGAGCCATACCCAGGGGGGTTGTGCCCTTTCCACCAGGATGTAGGTCTTGGAAGGCCCACGACGTCACCCATGACACCTATGACGTCATCCAACACTTATGGAGGTTTTGGGAGGCAGTTATGTGCCAAGTGGCACGTGTGGTAGGTTCCAGAGGCCCAAGAAGGCCTAACGTTTTGCTCTAGGAGGCCAACGTCACCCTAAAGGGGCATGACGTCATCATTTTTACTTGATTAGGGTTTTAATTATGACATTTATTGTAAAACAATATTTTGATGTAAATTTGGCCATGTCGGCCTTTTGTGACCTAAAAGTAAAATTAAGGTCATTGATATTGTATAAGTAAAGAGCTAAAACTCTTTTTTTCTCATCATCTTTCACCCTCACTTGTGTGAGGTCTGAAATTTGCGCCCTTCTTTGGGTTTTGGCTGAAATTACTAGTGCGCACTTGTTGAAGGAGGTTTATTTTGGTGATCTTTGGCATTTTTCTTGGTGGATGGTTTATAACTAGGGTTTGGCTTGATAAATACTTGGTGAATGTAAGTGAATTTCTGCAATCCTTCTCTTACTTGAATGGTTATAGTGTTTTACTTGCATTTTGTTAATGAAATTGCTGGAATAAACCCTAGGAAATAAGCACATGTTGATGTCCTTGTTTTAATTGCTATCTACCTACTAGATTATGCCAAGGAGCTGTTTTCTCTGTTGAAGTCATTGCTAGGGCCTTGCCATTGCAACACCCTATCTCTTGTTCTTCATCCTAGCCGTTTTTTTTACTTTGTGATTGAGCTAAAGAAGGAGGAAAATCTACTAAGGCCTAGGGTTACCTACACCTTAGTAGCTGTTTTCCCCTAGGGTTTGATGGTTGAAGCCTTGGCTTACCAACACTTCATCCATCAAATTCCTCTTGTCTTTGGCCCTACTATTATCATCTTGTTCCTTCAATTTTTGTCGTTACTTTTGACTCCATTTTTCCCTATGAATGCACTGGTCTAAGACTTCTTGCTTGAGTGCTTTGATCACAACCTTCAAAATCTTTGAACAACTACTAACACCTTCTAACCCTAGTTTAAATTGACCTGCTAACCTTATCTCTGCCATTATCCATTGGAGTTATAGTTATACTTTGCAACATTTTAAGCTTCTTTAAGCAATTGAAAGATTGGCTAATGCATAGTAGTATTTGCTTCAGATGAATGTTGGTGTTGTGACATTGATGATAAATCATTCTTGCTCATTTTGAAGCTTCTTTAAAGCATTTATTGTGAAGTATCATATTGTGATTGTTGCTACTATACATCTTTGCTTACTTCGTCAATACATTAGTCAATTGCTTTTATTGAGAAAGTCTTCGATTATATAATAATAATAATAATCCATTTTTAAGGTCACGACCAAGCCAGACACCTAATTGGTGTATGAGACCCCCTTGTTTATGGGACAAGGGACCCCCAACAAGTGACCTTGCAAATATAGTTTCATGTTGCTTTGTTCCGGGCAGGTACATTTCTGGTTCTTATTATC
This sequence comes from Picea sitchensis, assembly GCA_010110895.2. Lineage (NCBI taxonomy): Eukaryota > Viridiplantae > Streptophyta > Pinopsida > Pinales > Pinaceae > Picea > Picea sitchensis. The sequence goes on from SNQJ01S0000425.1 coordinate 244,709, forward strand.
TTTATTGGCTGTTTAGCCAGACTTTCTGTTCGGTGGTGACTTGTGCGAGGGAAAATTTTACTTGGCCTTAATCCTTTGCCTTCTCAAAACCCTAGGTCACCGGGGATGTCTCCTCTGGGCCTACCACTCTAAATAGAAAGAGACATCCTTTTGAGGTGACAGTGATAGGATAGTGTCCCGTTACGCCCTTTTGTCTTCATTTTCCTTTTCCCTTCCATAAAAGTACAAATTGTGTGATAACAAAAACAATGCACTTTTCCTTGAGAGAGTTTACATAATTTGTCTGTTAGATAGTTGAAGTATGTTAGCTTTTGGGGTTACTCCAAAAGTGTTTTCAAGTTGCTGGTAGAATGCTATGTCTCCTAACCCCTTGGCGATGCTTCATGGACATATGGATGGCTCAGCTTGGGTGAATGCTTGATCTTGGTTAGAGTGCTAGCATGTCGCCCTTACCTAGGAGGTTGTTATCCTAATCAGAATGATGACTAACCCTTTGGGTGCACATGATGTAGGAGTCAGTTGCTCAATTAGGGGAGGTGCCTACCTAAGAAGAGTGTTGGGTACTTGGACAAGGGCACTTAGCCCTTGGAGCTTGGGACCATGTGATATATACCTTGGAGGTTGGACACTTGACTTGAGGATGCTTGGATTGAGGAGCATACTTCATGGAGGTTGGTGATGGACTTGGACACATGTTGAGGAGGGGCATTGGACCTTTGTGACCACATTGGCACACATGAGTAGCATTGGGCACATGAGAGGACATGTGGCACACAGTTAGAGAAGGAGCGCCTTGCATGAGGACACTTGGATAGCGGACCACTGTGGAAGAGGGAATGTTGGATTAACAATGTGTTGGAGAGTGCATCGTCTTGGAGGAGGGGCATTGAGCCCGAGGAGGATCATGCTTGGAGAGCATTTCACTTTGGGGGTTGGATAAACCCTAGTTAGACACATGTACATCCTTGTATTGTAGAGCACTCCATGTGGGGTTGCCTTGTTGGTTACTTGTATGGAATTATGTCCTTATTTTATGTTCACCTCCCTCACCTATTGTATATATAGGGGAGGAAAGAGCTCTTGTATTCATTATCATCTCTTCTTTGTAATTGTCTTGGAGATGTTAGGGTTCATGAGAAAACCCTAGAAGAAAGAGATTCTTGTAGGGAGTAAGATGCTAGGGTTCACGAGGAAATCGTAGGAGAAGATAAGAGAGAGATGTCTTGGGTGTTCATGGAGAGATTGCTCTTGTGATGCTAGGGGTATTTCTATGCATGCAAGCCCTAGAGAAGAACGTGATGTTTATTATGGCTCTTGTTGTAGCACTAGGGTTTCTACCCTAGTAGAAGGCACAAAGAGTGGAGCTAACGTTGTGCACGATTTTGGAGCCTTGTTCTTTTGGGATGTAATGTTAGGGCAAGATCATGGAGAGATAAGCTTGGTGAGTTTTGAGCTTGGTGTGAGGCCTTTCTTGGAAGAATACTTGGTTATTGTATTCTTGATGTTCCATAGAGGTCTTGGTGCTTGTGATGATGCAAGAGTGGAAGGCCTAGGGTTTGAGGATTCAAACCCTAGGATGGACATGTAGATTTGGAGGCTAGTGCTTGAGTTGTCTTACCATATACTTGAGTGATACAACATGGCTAGGGTTTATAAACTCTAAGGAAGACAATAGTGCTCGTGTGGAGAGCTCGTGTGAACCAAGGAGGACTTGCTGGTGTTGATGCTTGCTTGTTGTGGATCTTGCTGTTGGCTAGGGTTTTGATGGTTTCCCTAGCTAGGGTTTTGGAGAGCTTGAAGATTGTACCAGCTTGTGATAAGCTATGAGTATGTACATGTACTTCATTTCACATATATATAAAGTTTCCATCTGTTCAAAATTGTGTAATTCCATATTTCATTTTCAGCTTGCATTGTCTCCTTGATTGGGTAATTTCCAGTACTTGTTCATGCTGATTTGACATAACATAGGGCTGAAATTGTTAAGTTAGAAGATAAGAGAGCAGATTTACTGCTGTAAATAAAGTGATTTCAGATCTGGTATATGCTTGGAAAAGTGTGCTGTAAGGGCTGAAACTTGTTGGCATATGTTTGGTATCTTTTTTCTTGGGTTGCCTACTATGTTGGGTCGAATTGAAGTGAAATATTGTCTGCTGTTTGCTGCTGTAAATTGATATTTCAGATCAGCCGTAAGGTGTTCACAGGGATTAGATCCAGGAAATCTCCTTGTGAGGTGAAATTTCTGAATTTGCAATAAAAGTTACAATGCAGAAATTTCTACAAAGTAATGTTATTCGCTTTGTTTGCAATTTCTCCCAGCTTATAAATCATATTTTCCTTTCTCTTATTCTTTTTGTTGGTAGGAACGTGGGGAATGCAATGCAGAGGACAAATTAAGAAAATAACTGTTGTGATATTTAGTTATCAAAACATTACATTATGAAGGACATTCTCCATAGTCACATAGCACACTACATTTGAGAATGAATGGTTATATATTACTATCTGTTCATGGATGCCCTCGGAAACTATGTAAGTATTTAATACTTTATTACTGTTTTCTTTGCAGGTTTCAAGATGATTTGGATAGTAAAGTGTCCACCTGGGGCAAGAAGGACGAGGGTAATAAGGCAAACTTTGAATCATTTCAGATAGTATCTTCCAAACCTTTGAAAAAGTCTAATGGCTTGGCAGATATGGGCAATCCATCGCATTCTGGAAAAACCAAAGTATTTGCTGAGGATTATCAGCCTCTGAGAAAGAGGATATTTGACCCAGGAAATGAACTGGTTCAGAGATGGAATAAGATATTTCTCATTGCTTGCCTAGTTGCTCTGTTTCTTGATCCCCTTTACTTCTACCTGCCTTCATTCAACAGTACTGCTTCATGTATGAAAATGGATATGAATCTGGAAATTACTGTCACCGTTTTTCGTTCAATCACGGACTTATTCTATCTCTTGCATATGATTCTAAAATTTCGTACTGCATTTATTGCTCCAAGCTCAAGGGTTTTTGGGAGGGGTGAACTTGTTGTGGATCCTGAACAGATTGCATGGAGATATTTAAAGGGGGGTTTCCTTTTAGATCTTCTAGCAACTTTGCCCCTTCCCCAGGTATTTTGCTTTATCTGTTCTTAACTGAATTTTCAAGTCTTTTTAGTCAATTTTTGTTGTCAAAATCAACGTTTCATCTAGTTAAGATTGGGTGTATAACTGGTTTGAATTTTAAAATATTATTATTATCTTTTTGGTTTTTGTTGTTGTTAAAATGCAGTACTGGCCTTTGAAGCAATGTCTTGTAAATGAACTTGAAATAGAGTAAAAGTTGCAATTATTATTTCTAGCAGTATTCATTGCCTGCAGTGTTGAGATTTGGGTACCTTGGAAAGTGGTCCCCTTGTGTTTGTGAGCTTCTAAACACATGTGAGAAGTACTTTGTACCTTGTACTATGTACTTTATGTCTAATTTCACTTTGACTTAGGAGATTTAAGTCAAAAGTGAAATTTGGTCATTTTAGCCTAAAATGACAATTAATTCACTTTGTGGGTGAATTAAGGGACATAAAGTGA
>SNQJ01S0000425.1:254477-267713 GCA_010110895.2 Picea sitchensis
TATGGAAACTTAAGTAAAGTGGGTTTTGAGTTGAGATTTACTTGAGATGATCTCAACCATTGACTTAGGATGAGATGAGATGATCTCATCCACCCATTTATTAGGTTTCTTCATGCATCCTTAAGGAGGGCGCATAGGGCAAATGAGAGCAAAATTGTTCACTTGTTCACCTTGAGAGTTTGGTGAGGAGTAGAGAGGTGAGAATTCAGAGGAGAGCTCAGCAAGCTAGGGCGCACATGTTCATGGAGGGCGCAAGGCCGGTTTGAGTCTCATTTATTTGTGGTGAGTGTTTTGCTAGGAGGAGGGCGCACTTGAGGAGGAGGGTGCAAGTCTACCTGGTAGCAGATTGTGTGGAGCTTTCTTGTTTTTGATTTGTGGGTTGTGGAGAGGGCAAGCAAAGGGCAGTTTGCATGCAAGGGTTCTTCAATCAACAAAGAGACAGAGCAAGGGCACAAGGATCTTCAGGCACATTCAAGGAAGGAGGGGGCGCACATCCCAAGGAACCATTGCAGAGCTTGTGTTGAGCTTGCAGAGTATCAGGTTCCTTTGTATTTATCTTCCTTGTTGCATTGCATGCTTGAAGCACACACTATATATATACATTCATCTCAAACTGGTTTTCCCTAAGGGGGTTTTATCCAGGGTCATGTTGACCAAAAATACCTGTGTTCATTTCATGTATGTTAGAGTTTAGAACAACATTTATTTCAGCACTAATAGATCTCTAGGTGTGTTATATAGCTTATGGTATGCATGTGCTAACCTTTGGTGACAAAACTACATGCTAGAGCACCCATTTGGCCTATGTAACCGTAACAAATCAGTGAAGAAGTTACTGAACAGTTTGCTGTCCTAAACCAACAACAAACTATTGTTAGGCAATTGAAACTTAGAGCCAACTTGAGGTCAAAGACAAACCTAGTTGGCAGCTTGATAGGACCTGGAAAAATCTTCATGCAGAATGATAAGGTGATGATAGGATTGAGCTCAAACAACTGTCCAACACCTTGAAGCTTTCATCTTAGTAATTACACATGCACTAAAAGAAAAAGGAAAAACTTGCACAACGTATGGAAAATAAGTAGTGTTGCTGTCCTTGTACACACCTACTAACGCGGAGAAGTCTCCAACCCACTTGGTGTGTCCTTAGAGGCACAAGCCTAAGTCTAGACCCATTGTCACCTCGATCTAGACCTCTTTCGTCTAGGCTCACTCCTAGGTAAGCCAAGGGGGGTAGACCCTACTTAACTATGTTAAGTTTTAATTAATGATCTAGGAGTTAATTTGTTTTTTATTAGGGAAACCCAACCCAATGACAAGCAAACAATGCAAATGCAATTCCTTTAATGACAGACAAACCTTTTCTTGGATAATATAACAAATAGACCAGTGCCTAAAATATACCCAAAGTTTACTTATTGAGATGAACAATTAAATATATATCTACAACATGAACCAAAACATGAAATATCTACACAAGGAATTAGATAATAAAATGACTATTAGATTTAAACAATTATTTCCAAATGAACAAAGAATGCTTACAACAAAATAAAGGTGCTTTAATACATGTAAATATTCACAATGAAAGAAAGTGCATGAAAGAAGGTAACTTAGAACAAGAGATTGCTTGGAAAGTAAATTGCTTGAAATGTAAGATTGCACAACTTGAAAAAATGAGATTGCTTTGAAAGTAAATAGCTAAACTTGAAGTGCAATGTTGTGAATGTAGTTGGTTGATTTTAATAGGTTTTAAGTCTCTCTTGAAAGGGGGATTAAAGTGTGAGAGATACAAGCCTAAACTATGTGACTACCCCAAATTGTTATCCCCTCAACCAAAAGGAATTGTTGGGTGCTCAAGAAGAAGGACAAGCAAGGTCCTTCCTTAGCTCCACAGGTCAAATCCGGAATGATTGGGTGCTCAAGCAAGGAGGACACGCAGTGCCTTAAAGCCGTCCTCGACTTCAACCCCTTGTAGCCTCCCAAGTCACCCTTTTTGGTGGTGGAAACAATAACAATTGGATGCCTAGTTATGCTAAACTCTCAATCCTTTTCCCTTTCTTAGTTACCCAAGATCCACAAACTGGCAAGGGGAGGGAATACGGGGTAAAGGTGGAGCACAAATATGATTACTTTGCAATATTTTTTAAAAATATACTAGCCTTCACGATATTGCAAGGATGACTTAGGCCAATCTCTTTGCAAGGTGTGGGCAAAAATAAATAATTTAAATGAATTGGAAAATTAAAAAGCAACCTCAACAATGACACAAGATGGAGGACAAGCCTACCGTTTTGGCCAAGGTGGGTATAATAAAAGAAATGCAAGAAAATACATCTAAACCTAGCCTTCACGATTTTCCAAGGATTGCTTAGGCCAATCTCTTTGCAAGGTGTGGGCAATATTTTTTTAACTACTTACAATATCAGATTTTTATATTTGGAAATGAGAATGCAAGCCCAAGAGACTCTCTTGGGCTGCTTACAATACTTTTAGAAGAAGAGGAATGAATGGGGGTTTTGGTACCCAAACTTTAGGAAGCTTCTTTGAGTGTTTTGGGGGTCCAAAACAAGTAGCACCTCCCCTTATCTTGGTGAGAACCTGCATAAAACAGCAAGCTAAACTTGCTGGAAAATGCTACACACAACTTAGAAAAAAAATTAATTTCTGTTAGCACATAAAACATAAATTTATATGTAAAAATCTGAATATGAAAATGAAATTTAAGTGTTTATTTTAGATCATAAAAATGCTTATAAATGAGAGGGAAAGGGAGGAAATGAGAAGAGGAAAACAATAGAAACTTTGGATGTTTGAATGAGTGAATTCCCAAATCTGAAATTCACTCCTCCAATCCTTTAGTGACCTGCAAATACGTATATTTTTGCTACACAAGACAACAAGGAGGTGAGAGCATCTAATAAGCTTGCAAAATACTTTCCAAACTTGAAAGAAACTATCACAAAACTAATAGTAATACTACTACCAATTATTCTCAAGCAAAATACTTTGCTTGGGTCTCCAAGTTAAACTAGTGAAAGCAAAAAAAAATACAAGAAATGAAATGCACAATATCACCTCACAAGAACACGATGAAGAGCACCAAGAAGACTTCCAATGCTCACAAGAGATCCTCCAAAGCTTCCTTTATTATTCATAAAATGTTTCTACAAATACTTGTAGCAAGATTTACAATGAGAGAATGGTAGAGAGAGGGAAAAGAATGGGAGAAATTTTGGCATAATAGATTTGCTCTAAGAATAGATGGAGAAATGAGGAGGGGTAGGCATTCTTTTATAGTTGAGAGAGAGGAAAGACCCCTCTTGGATGAGCTCCAAGTGTCACACATCAAAGGGAAGGAGGTCATCTCAAGGGGGCGCACTTTTAGGGTTTTGGTGGTGGCTAGGGTTTGAGGGGTGAGCGGGGAAGGGGGAAAATACCTTTCCCAATCATCAAACATGAAGTTAGGGTCAAAGGGGGATATACTTTGGGTTTTGGCCACCCTCTTGCTTTAATTTTTATTTTCCCATGTGTTCATAAGCAAGGGGGGCGCACTTTTCCTTAGGTAGTCACCACTTGTGGTTGTTGGCTTAGCAAGGGGGGTTCTTCTAAGTGGAAAATCATTTTCCCAACTTAGGAAATACATTAGGAATCATTTTCCTACTCTCTCTCATGACTTTAGTCATTTTTACAAAATTTGACTATTTTAATTTAGCCAATTATTTGTTGATTTTTGATTGACTTGGACTCCTCATGGACAATGACCTAGCAAAACTTGTCCAATTGAGCTGAGACTTGGTCCAAGGGTGTAGGGGATCATAAACCATTTGATTTGAGTACTCATACCCAGTGTTACCAACATAGCGATAATATCTCGATGTTGGCGATATTATCTTCAAAATCAGGGTTGATGATATTTTCCGATATTTTCATTCTTACGACATTTTCCGATATTTTCCCCGATGTTACCGATGTCAAGGATAATTAAAATTGCAGTTAAGCAAGATTAATTACCTGAGGAAAAAAAACACTCGATGAAAGGACTTCCCTAATGATAAAGTCCTAGGTAACTAGACAAAAATTGACTCATGCTGGCAAATTACATTATTGTTCCACGCAGGGGAGCTGACATTTCGAGTACATAGAAAGACGTGCCATGGGCAAAATTTGCCCTGCTGAGCCAAAAGTCTTCAAACTGGTTGTACCACTAGGTACATATCTTCATGGCACATGAAGTTGACCCCCTAGTCGAAATAGGTGGTTAACAAGTAGCGGTACAACTGTTTTGTTTTGTCTATTGATATATTACCGTAGTTTAGTGCAAATCAATTTACATAATATAAAATTTGTTTAATTGCATTTTTCTGCATATGTGTAATTAGTTTAAAAATAATTTAATATAAGTTTCTAACCCTACTTTCTATCTGTTTTTTTTTTTTAAATTTGTTTCCCGAAATTCTACACATTAGTTCAAAGATCAAATCAGTGCATCTTGGAACATAAAAATTACATCATACACACAACAAGGATTTTGGGAAAATCATGCCCTAAAAATGCCAAAAAGGAAAGCATATGAACCTGCGCACCAACAGATAGGGAATCAACATCATGCCGAAAAGGTCCTCAACTCGCCGAGGCTAAAAGAACAGGGGTCCTGCTGAAAGTAACTTTACAACAACACTTCCACAGAAAGCCAATAGCAATCAACTGTACTGAATGCCACAGGGCTTTGCAGCTGTCCCAAATCATCCAAATGTCACCAAGAGGAGAACCTTTCCACGAAGTGGGGCAGTAAAGAAGTGAAATTCAGCCTGAAACCATATATAGAACACTTACGCAGCCTGACATTTAAAAGAAAACACACATAATAGTTCCATCGTAGCAGCACAAAACACAAACAACATTTGCCGCACCTACTTTTTGCAGCCTACAATTGACAACCAACCCTTCTTGGAGTAGAAGCCACCCACAAACCCTGTGCTTAAAAAGAGAATTTGATTTCCAGATGCGTTGGTACATCAACCAGCGAGCCACATGATCCTTCACTGCCCCCTTTTTGTTCAATCGAGGGAGAATGTTAGTAGTGTGCCTTACCATTTCATAAAGATCCCTGGTCACATAGAAGAAAAAAGCCTTCCCATTCCTCGATCTCCAATCTCTCCAAAACTAAATGGACTCATGTAACTGCGTTTTAAAAAGACAATCTTCAGGAATCATGCGACAGTGACCCTCTAATACAACTCTATCTGAAATTTCTGAACTAGTGAGGTTTTGGCCCTGGTTAAGAGCATAAGAGGTGTGGCAAGTTTGTTGTTCATGGTTCCACAAATCCGTCCACAAAAAGAGACTTTTCCTTGCCAACCTTTTACCAGCAAACCTAGCTGAGAGGCCAACCAATGCCATTGGGAGACGAGAACGTCCAAATTTGCTGTGATGCCAAATCCTAGGCTCCCGAGGTCCCTCATTGCTAAGACGGAAACCTAGACACAATCTACCAAGCAATACATGCCCTCTTAAGTGGATCAAGACCTCAAAACATGAAATCTTGAGCGTTCACAACTCTGTTACACAACTAGAAAGGACATTTAATACCCTAGATGTCCTGAGCACCCTAAATCTAGTGTCGAACTAAAACTTGCCGAGGAGCCCCTCCCTCCATTGCATGCACCCCATTTACTAGCAAGAATGCCCCCTTTTGCTCTTATGTTAGGATGTGGCAGCTCCCTTTGATCTCTCGACGATGTGTGTACATCTCAAGACACCAATGGGTGTCCTTTTGCCCAAAGAAATCTTCTAAGAATGTGCTCCAACCATTTGTACGCTGCTTGAGATGGGAACAGGTAAGATGAATAATAGATGTGCCCCACTGCTAGAATCCTATCAACAATTGTAACTTCCCCTGCAAGAGGAAGATCGAGGTAGCTCCAAGGTTGGAGTTTTTTCTCAAACTTGGCCATGATCCACTACCATTGATCAACAAGAGAAGTTTGTGCACCAAAAGGTATCCCAAAGTACTGAATGATATCTCCTGGTCTATTAAGCTTCCACTTCTGGTTCAACCAAAGAGGAGGGTCCGGACTGACAAGAAATATCTCAGTTCTCTCCTACATATATTCAAATAGCTTCAATTCCTATTTCCTAGTAAATAAGAACCAGCTCCTTTTATGCTTGGATCTGGTTCTTATGTACTAGGAGATAAGAATTGAAGTAATTTGAATAAATGTAGTGGCATTGAAAGTATTTAAGAACATTCAAAATACTGTACACTCCTATGTATCATTGTATATATCTTTATGTTCAGTAATGTAATATAAGATGCACATTAAAAAATGTAATTAACCTTTGAGAAATCTTCTTTATAGAAAGAGGAGAGAGAGAGTGATTATGGATATGATAACAATCATTAAATACAATATAAGTGCTGAAATGATTTACGTACTTAGCTTATTTTCAATATCTTTCAATCATTTTCTATAGATACTGAAAATCAGGCATTGATGTATAAGATATTTTAATGTACTACTGCTGTTATGTATTATTAGTTTTGTATTCAGTGGGACTATTATTTGAATGTTATTTTTGTTTAGGACAAAATTATCTCGTTGTGATTATAACAATTATACATTGTAACTGTATGAAATTTCTCTTATTCTATACATGGTCCCTATTTAAGTTATATTTGAATTTTACTCTGTGTTTAATGTACTTAGAACTTTACTCCATATATAACAATGTTGCCAAATTTTAAATAATTTTCCATTTAAGTGGAAATAAGTAATAACTATAAACTTATTAATAATAAAATATAATCTTAAAGGTTTTCTAGATTGGGAGGATAGAAACATTAATTATGTAGGCGATAATAATTTTTTAAAATTGAGAATCTGTCTTTTTATGGATGGTAAACCTAGAAATAAGCTCGACCCACCCTCATGCACTTGAGTGAAGAATAGGGTTTGCTGGTACCTTACCAGTGCTATATAATAATCTGCACGAAGGATACATCAACAATATTCGATATAATCAATAGCCACATCTGCCAAACCCCATGCAAGGGAGGAGTGTCCTCCTTAGGATTTGAACTTGGGTCATTGTCACAACAATCGCTCTAAGTTGCCACTAGATCACAACCCGACAGACATATATGCGATATTAATTTCAGGATAAAATATAAACATTTAAATTTCTATTTTTACTAAAATTCACAAATCATTGTTCTTTGTCATATATTATTGATTTTGTTATGGAGGTTTGTGTCATGACTTTTTTTTTTTGGACAAAATGCAATTTGTATTAATGTTAAGAAAATGCATGATACATACAAAATATTGACAGTTCTATAACCCTTGACATTTTCTTGTTTCTGTGGTATTTGATTTTCACTTTCTTTGTCCATATTTCTTTTGTTGTTTCTTACATAAGTTAGTGCAATGATCAATAATCATGCACTGGCATTCTTTTTTTTTCCCTGAAGAATTAGCTTCGTGACGAACCTCCCTCATCTTCCTTGGAAATTCTGGATGGATGGTAAAGCAACTGCTAGCCGTTGAGGCAATTTATAACCCCAAAGGGCCTAATGGGACTGGATTCCAACACCTCTGTGGACTTCACATAGGAGTATCTTAACAATTGATCTAACCCTTGGGGCTCTAGTACTGGCATTCTTATATAACTTTGAGACACTGCATATAATCATACTGTTGATTAACAGGGCCATTGCAAAAATTAGTCCCTAATTGGCCATTAAGACATGTCAAATAAGTTTTATATAGTGAGTGATAAGAGTAAACAAACATAGAGAAGACATCACACTTATGTTAATATTGGTGCACTCCACTAGCTTGTTGGATTACTTCAACTCTACTGGTGTCCCCAATTTTAAAATTGAGGTAACTTTGATAATCCCCACTCCTAGGAGCCATGAGATTTTTCTTCATTTCTTCCACGTCCTATCTAGACTTTCCTAAACCTTGCTTTATATGGATGATATAAATATCTTGGTTTTGTATGTCTCTATTTTGGCTTGGGATTGGAGTGTGACATGATTTTCATTCCTTGTCATACTTGTTAATTTTATGTATTCCTCGGAGGTGTTGTCTTGTAGCAACATATGTAGTTGCATATTCTTTAGTATGGTGCCCTTTAGTAGATCCGTACAATAGTGAGAATAGTGTGGATGAGAGCTGAACAACAGTGATGTTAGATCTGTACAAAAACCTGTTCTTCCTTACCTTGGTTCCTGTGCACATCATAGAGGATGTTGGGATGATGGCACAAAGCTAGTGTGTCTTGGGAGGTGCCATAGTTATGCCTTTAGCGTGCATGCGCTAGCCTTAGAGAACTCCAGATTTAGATTTCCTTTGATTAGAAATTTCCTTCCTATTACCACTTGAAAATGCAAGTCCAAATTGTAATTTTAGAGACATTCTTTTCAACAGCATTGCACCGACATATATGAACTATGGAACATGGTATGAGTCATTTGAAAGGTGGTGATGAAGATCCATGTGTTTGCCTTTTGTTTCACATGTTGAGGGATATTTGTGTATTTTGAGACATGTTTTGTTGTTGAATTCACATATTTGGAGGCAAGGTTGCGCAAATAACAGACATTCACCTTTTGGCGCACTTATCTACACATTTTCATGCATATTACTCCATTGGAAGGTGCCTTTTAGGTGTCTTCACAGTTTTCAAGGCAAAAGTTACATATTTGAAGGCATTTATCAACACTTGGGTTCATCTCACATCACACAAGGCATTTCTGCAAATGTTAAGGCATGACTCATCATTCTTATGGTCTTTGGGAATCATCTACAAACCAACAAAAAAGTAGAGGATGCCCCTCATGAAGATTGACATGTGTCACCTAGAAACCCTCTCAAGTTGGCCTCCTTTTCCACCAACTATTTGTTTGCTTCTTGGATTTTCTTCGTAGTCTCCTTGCAACCTTCGAACTTTTGCTCTTGAATGTAAAGCCTTGCTTTCAAAAACTTTTGAAGTTTGACTGTGATTGGCCAGATTTTCAAAATTGGTCCTCCTTTACATGAACCCTTGCTCCAATTCTATGATCGGGCCCAATCTCCAAAATCGGGCCTTCCCTCATCAATAGATAGTGAAATGACATCCCAATATTTCCAATCGACCCCGATTCACAGAGTAGCCCCCCTTTTGCTTTCAGACTCTTCACATGTGTGAAATTGTTTTGAAAGTTTGAATTGAAATATTAACCTATACAAGATCAACTCTCTCTTTTCTTTAAATAAGGTGAATTCAATTGTACATTAGCTTTTTTGCTTCAAAAATTTTGTAAACTACTTTAGAAAATTAATGAATGAGAAGCCACTTGATCTGAAATGGATCTGGACTCAAGAGTGGATAAGACTCAGTACTTGCAAAACAAATTGACAATCATAATGCATTATGTAAGCCACACAAAACAATGCAAGTTTACGTGGAATAAGCCAAATAACGATATAACAAAAAAGTTAAAAAAATAATTAAAATGACAAGGAGAGAAGGCTAAGGAATGGGAAGTGAAGAGCCATCACTGTTGGCCTTGCCTTACCCCCTAGCTCTCCCTATTTCTCCACTCTCGCTCATACTCAAAGGGCTTTTGGCCAAGGAGGAGAGCATTGTAAACTTGCAGACTTGCAGAGAAAGAACACTGAGCACCATCCATGACTGGTTTTCCCAATTGGGTTCTAGGGTTAAAATCTTGTTTTAATGAGTTGTTTTTCCTCTATGCGTTGTGGTTAAAATTTGCCATTGTGTTTTGTTGAAATCTGCTGGTAACCCATTAATTTATGCTTTGCATCTGGGTTATAATTGTTGAGAGTATGATGATTAGTTTGTTGCACATTTTTTTACTGGGTGATGTATTTCTGAAACACCTTGGTGGTGGTGGCTATTAAATCCAACTGTCGACTACTCTACACCATTGAGCTAATTGGATGAGGGAAAATCCACGACCGTTCTTACAAAGTTGTTTGACAAAATTGCTAAAATTAATTCTCTCTCATGGAGTTGTTGTTTCTCTCTCTTTAGGGTGAATTTTCATTGTCTAGATGATGTATTGGAGTGCCAACGTACTATTTTCTTCTGTTGGGCAGGTGAAACCATTAGAGGGTCGTTTTCCTTGTTTTTTGAGCATTCTAATGCTTGTTGGACGTCCATTTGGTTGTTGGGTGAATTCCTTTGCTTGCTGGGAGAATTCATTTGGTTATCGGGTGTCTATTTACTTGTTGGGCGAATTCATTTGTTGCCATGTGCTCCACACAACGTTCTCTTGATGCCTACAAAACCCACGCCCTAAACTCCTCTCGTGGACATTCCACAATTCGTTTTCCTATTGCCCAACATACCCACGATTTGGTATTGCTTCCTCATAGCACCTTTGACGACATATTGTTGTCTAAGAATATCCTCCTTCAAACCCTTGCGATTAGATAGAATAATACATCAAGTGTTGGCTTGTCACAATACTTGCATGCTATCCCTAGTGTTTGGGGAGACCCAACGCTTGTTTTAGTAGCTGGTGTGGGTTTGCTTGCCATTTCTACTGCTTGGAGAGACCACACCACATTTTACTTGTTTGGCTACCGATTTTTCTTTCCATTTCCCCCAACAATTGGAGAGACCACACTAAGTTTAACTTGTTGGGTACAATGTGTAAACCCTAAAGCTAATTCCAAGGTGTCCAAGGAATCTTTTCCTGCTGTCTGGATGTTCCACTATCTTGTTGTCCAAACTCATGGTCAAAACCTAACCCTATTTCTCATGTTGGTGTAGTGTAACACTTCCATCTTCCACACCTTCGACCTACCTCCAAGGCGCTCCAAAGAATCTACAGTGGGTCGGTTATAACTTGTGCTCATTTTTCACTCATTGTCTTATGCTCAGGCGTGTCCACTTGGATAACTGTTATGAGACAGATGCCGAGTACATTGAGCGGGAGATGAATGGTTGGTGCATTAAATAAGGGGGCGACTGAGTTAATAATGGATAGCTTTGCCACCTCTATCCATTAAATAAAAACTGATTATTGCATGAGTTAATGGGATGCCAACTCATGTGTTGAGAAAGAATCCATCCAAAGGGATTATCTAATGGCGCAAGAATAAAAGAGAAGAGACAACTAATCCCTAGAAGATTTTGTCTCAAGCAAAGCAAACATACTAGCCTTTGTCATGTGTGATATGCTAAAGAAACATATATTATTTTAAACTTTGTGCCAAGCTGTTGTTTTGAAGTTTTATTCTCAGTTCTATGCCCTAAAGGAGGTATTTTTGGGGAAGCATCTATTGGTTGCATGAGAGGATGTTCCAAGCACAAACCAATGTCCCCCTCTACCATTTGTTGTCACCTACTTATAGAATGGTTGTAAGGATGGTCGAGGAAGATCCAAGAAGATAGGTCGTTGTATAGGAAATTGGATAGAGGCTCGGTAACTTCCAGAAGACAGAGAAACCTATGCAAAGCCTTAGAGACAGAATTGAGGTAGAGAACAAGAGATAATTCCGCACATATATCCGTGTTGGTGAAGCGAGTGGGCTATGAGCCCCTCGATTAAGGATCACCACTGTTGGCCAAGCTATTTGGAGACAGATTTCAGCTCTGAAACTTATGGTTTGTAGAACTGTTTCTGCTAGTTTATTGAGTTTGGGAATGGTGTAAGCATTTGCTTTTACAGTGTAGACTTTTCTCAGGTTTGAGCAATTTGTCTTATTTTGTTTATCTCACAAATTGTTTGTCTATAGATGTAAGCAGAGGTATTGTAGTCAGTTGTTCATTTTGAGACTTCTCTATTATGCAATTGGTTATTTGAATTTATTCTTTTATTTTCCTAATAACCTTTTGCTAAAGATATAAAGTAGTAATGTATTTGGTGCGAATTTTACCTCCTTGGTTTTGTTAGTTTAGCTCGGGCATTACTTTGCATTTTGCATATTAGATTAGTTGCATTTCATTTATTGCATCCTAGAAAAACCTAAACGGTGGATTGGGACGCAACTGGTAAAACTACTCAAAGCCATTTAAAGGTTGTTGGGCCATAAGCCAGACACATTCCCTATTCAAAACAGTGTAAGGTCTAATTGGGACCTTTCATTGGGGAGAATTCCTATTGATTGCATAGGGCAATTCAACCCTGTCAACACCACATTTGGCCATTTCTAATGGATCACTCTACATTTGCTTGAGTTTTGTTGCTATTTTGGGAAGAGGAAGCTACTAGATGGTCATTCTTGAGAGTGCCCAAGCTAGGAGGGTGACACAAAGACTAATTCAAGTACTATTTTGTGCATCTTTTCCCCCTTAATGAGGACCGCCTAGCTTGAAGGAGGCTTCTAGACCTCCTTTATGTATTTTGATGTTATTATCTCTAGAAGGTTCATGGATCTAGAAATTATTCAATAATATTTTATTGTAAAATGTTCGAGGACAAGCTCTATAAAAAGAAGAGAGTTCTCACTTGCAAAGGCATGGTTGGATGAACAAGATTTCCCGTCTAAGCTTAGTTGAAGATCTTTTGGGAGGAAGAAGTTAAGGGTCAAGCTCAATGTAAGGTTTATCCATTTCTCCTTTCTCTTGTATTGATGACTAGGGTTTCGCAAGGATTGCCATTGTATTTTGCTGCTGAAATAATCTTTGTTGGAGGCACTATTGCTCCAATAGGAGGATGTTAGGGCTGAGGTAAAATCCTCCCTAACTCTTGATGTAACCTTGGGTAATTGAATAATTTTGCTGCTGCAAAATTCTGGTTATAGCTGTTCATTCAATGGTTGAAGTCTGTGGTAACTAAGAAAGAAGATTAGGTGTGGTATGTTGTGGCCCCTTAATCTCATGGTGAAATCAGATTTGAAGATATGATATGTTGTTCGTTGATCATTTGATTAGAAGGCTGTCATATACAATTTACATCTAGGGTTTCATATGTGGTGATTTCTCTATTGTTCATGGTTGCGTGTTATTACTTGGCAGTAATCTCATGGTTGTGATGGTGCACGTTACATAAGGGTCCTCACTTATTCTTGCACAATATGAAAATCTGTTTTGGACTTGTTATCCACCAGGTTGCACAAGCTGGATTTCCTGAAGAGCCGCCGAAGGATGAGCAAACAGTGCTCATACATGCAGAATTCAGTGATTCAGCAGGCCCTGAAAAGGCCCCTTTTTCCCGTATTTCCACTATTGTAATAAGTGTTCTAAGTATGAGAGAATGTAAAAGGCTATTGG